>JAYMFT010214437.1:0-11457 GCA_038088735.1 Panulirus argus
CAAGTGAAGTGATCAACTGCACTGAACTCAAGTGAAGTGATCAACTGCACTGAACTCAAGTGAAGTGATCAACTGCATTGGACTCAAGTGAAGTGATCAGCTGCATTGGACTCAAGTGAGATGATCAACTGCATTGGCCTCAAGTGAGATGATCAACTGCATTGGACTCAAGTGAGATGATCAACTGCATTGGACTCAAGTGAAGTGATCAGCTGCATTGGACTCAAGTGAAGTGATCAGCTGCATTGGACTCAAGTGAAGTGATCAACTGCACTGAACTCAAGTGAAGTGATCAACTGCACTGGACTCAAGTGAAGTGATCAACTGCACTGAACTCAAGTGAAGTGATCAACTGCACTGAACTCAAGTGAAGTGATCAACTGCACTGAAACTCAAGTGAAGTGATCAACTGCATTGGACTCAAGTGAAGTGATCAACTCGCACTGGACTCGTGAGATAGAAAGTTACGGTTTAGGGTCCATTGTGAATGTCGATGTGGGTGCATGTCAACCCAGAATGTGGCCAGGGATTTGGAGATCCGAAAGTTGATTCCCTTCTCCACAAACATGCGATCCAACTCCCCCGGAACTGAAGAAAAGTGACAAACGCACGGCCAGAATGTACTCAGCGTTCTCAGTATCATTGACCAACTGACAAGCTCGAATCCTAAAGTGGATCTTGGGTCCAAAGGTGTCCAATCTGATGTTGTTTTGTTTCCATTTGGGACTGAAATATAATAATGATAATAATAATAACAATAATTATGATAAAAACTATAATAATAATAATAATAATAATAATAATAATAATATATTAATAACAATAATAATATAATAATAACAATAATAATAATAATAATTATAATAATAATAACAATAATAATAATATTTATCACTAACTAACTATTATCATTAAGGTCAACTGACCTTTCTATTTATAAAAAGTCCTCCCTCCCTTAACAGGGGTCAATAAATGATTACAATTATAATTATCGTTCCTATAGTTATTATTGTTGTTCTTGTTATATCCGTCCAGTACAGAACAAGTGACGGGTGTGACTAGCAGACCTTGTCCAGTGACCTTACCCCAGACCTTGCCCAGGGTGAGGTCAAGTAGTGTGGTTCCCTTCCTGTCACTCCGCTATCCTGCCGCGCCTCCCATACTATTTTGCCGGTCCCTCTCATACTATTTTGCCGGTCCCCCCTCATACTATTTTGCCGGTCCCCCTTCATTCTATTCAGCCGGTCACACCACACTATTTTGCCGGTTCCTAACGTTTTTGAGCCAGTTTTTCCATGCTATTCTGCCAATTTCCTCACACTATTCAGCCGTTCCTCCCTCGCTCTTCTGCCGGTACTCTTTAACTATTCTACCGGTTCCCCATGCCATAGTACCGGTCCTCTCACTCTTCTGCCGGTCCCCACACTACTCTCCCGGTTCTGTCACACTGCTCTACCGGTAACCCAACACTAATTTACCGGCACCCTCAGGCTATTCTACCGGTTCTCCCACACAATTCTACCGATACCCCCCCTCCCCCCACGCAATCCGGCCCCTTCCCAAGGTCAGAGCGGGCCTGGGGCAAGGCTACGGCATCTACATAACGCCAGAGCTGAAGCTTTTTTTTTTCTCCCAAGACTCAGCTGGGGAGAGAAATGGGGAGGATAAATTTTGCGTATACGCAACAGTCAAGGTTTTAATGTAAGGTTCCCGGCCATAGCTCATGACCAGAACCTAATAAATGAACCCTGGCGATGTTTATTAGTTAGTATTTATCAATAAGGGTGAAGGAGATGTCTAGATACACCCCAGTTCATACTAGGAATGTGGATGAAATCCTTGGCAAAGAGAATGGTAGATTGGTTGGTAGATGAAGGGCTGGTATGAGTGGTGGTTGGTTTAAGAATAGTGGTAGTTGTGGTGGAACTTGTGGAAAGTGTGGTGAGGTCGTGGGATGGTGGTAGAACTGGTAGATGGTGGTAGTTGTGGTAAGTCTTGTGGAGTCTATGGGTGGTGGTAGATCTGGTGGATGGTGGTAGAAGTGGTAGGTTCTGGTGAGGTCTGGAAGATAAGTGGTAATGGTGGTAGGTTCTGGTGAGGTCTGGGAATGGTAATAGATCTGGTAGATACGTGGTAGTAGTGGTAGGTTCTGGTGAGGTCTGGTAGATAAGTGGTAGTAGTGGTAGGTTCTCGTGAGGCTTGGGAATGGTATGGTAGATCTGGTAGACAAGTGGTAGTACTGGTAGGTTCCGTTGAGGTCTGGGATTGGTATGGTAGACCGAACAGAAATGGTGATGATGATTGTTTTAATCGTTGGTTGTGACCGGTTGGCTGGTTGACTAGTGGTTGCTGTAGAGTCTGGTAGTGGTGACCAGACCTGGTCGATCAGGTAAACCTTCACCATACTGTAATGCTATTGTTGCTTTTGCTGCAGCTGTTGTGTGTGGTCGGATGTGGTCGACTGGTCGGGTAGGTCGATGGGAGGAGGGGGGAACTCCCGACATCTGGTAGAAACATAAGTCTAGTGAGAATGGTCCGAAAAAAATGGGGTCTATAGATGGTCCGAAGCACAGACCCAAGGACGTGGGACCTCCGGTGCATTGGCTAGCGTTACTGACCATGAATGAGCTCGGGACACCCCTGGGTTCGAACCTTGGGCGTGGCTGTTGGTGATGGGCCCACACCCAACCCAGGTGTTCATCCTCTCCTCAAGGCTGGTCGATGAATGGATACCTGGCTTAGGCTGTGTGTGTGTGTGTGTGTGTGTGTGTGTGTGTGTGTGTGTGTTTGTGTGTGTGTGTGTGTGTGCACGTTGGGGTAAAGAAATGGTATATACACACAAGGTTAAGAGACGGGACAACACGAGTGTAAAACTCTCTCCAGTAACACACACACACACACACACACACACAGGCACACACACACACAGAGGCACACATACACACACACACATACACACACACATATCTTTATATATAAATATCTCCATTACCTTAAGTATACGAATCGACTCCCCCACATTAAAAAGTTGTACATTATAATTGGTTCTGCCTGAGTCCTTGGAGCCAGGATTGCTGTCGGAGCCCCACCACCGTTAGAAGGGAAGTCTAAATGTCACTGGTGTCAGATCCATAAATTAGCTTTCCACAGTGGGTATGAGACAATGTTTATGAAACACCGAGAAGCTACGGTTCCTCCGCGAACTGTCAAGTGTTACCTGATGTATCAAGATTTACTTACAGTCTGTATTACATGGATTAGTTTACAGGAAGACTGTTTAGTTTACTGGTAAACTCATGGGAAGTAATTGTGGTTTACCGACGTTGGTTTATACAGTCAGAGTTCATCATGGTCTGTGTTAGTCTACAAGTCTTGGTGTACCGTTAGGAGAGTAAAGTAGGTTAAACTAGTGGCGGTTTACTTTAGACAATGTATTCTACATGATCAGTCTTATACTCGTATACTAGTTTTGGTCTGGAGCCAGAGACCCTTCTGTAACCCATCGTCACTGGTCTGTTTCCATCAAAGACCATCTGCTTCACTATCATCTATCTAACTATAAAGAGTACTATTTCTGTCCTCCAGCATGTAACCTCGCCATAGACCATCAGGTCTTCTGTCATCTGTCCTTCCCATGTACTGTCCTCCAGCAGATAACCTCGTCACAGACCATGAGGTCTCCCGTCATTTCTCCTTCCCATGTATACTCCCAAGTCCACCAATGTCTACTTGCCTGGTAACCAGCCTACCAAGACGTACCAGGAGTCACCAGGCCCCTCCATCCAGGGTCCCAGATAGATGGAACCTCTCCTTCACACCTTCGTGGTCATATAATCGGCCCACCAGCACTGTGGGGAGGCAGGGGGACTAGTCAGAAGACGTCTACCTTCAGCAGGCGGCCCACCTTACCCCGCTCCTGCAACACTCACACGTCTGGTCGGGCTAGGTAGTAGCTACCTGGCTACCTGCTTGCCTGCCTA
This sequence comes from Panulirus argus, assembly GCA_038088735.1. NCBI lineage: Eukaryota > Metazoa > Arthropoda > Malacostraca > Decapoda > Palinuridae > Panulirus > Panulirus argus. The sequence continues at coordinate 3,981 of JAYMFT010214437.1, forward strand.
CCTGGCCCGCTCTCGCCTCTTCGGCTCGCGTCATGACCAGGTGTTAGTACCTGCTGGGGGCTCCTCCTGCTCCTGCTGACGGTGGTGCTAGGAGAGGACCTAGGCGTGTCCATTCCTACCCGCCTCTAGATAGTTAGGGCTTGTCTCCTGCCACCTGTTCCTAGGACACATCCTAGCACGTCCCGTCCCACCTGTTCCTAGCGGCGGATGTCCTTGCCGTCCTCTCCAGCGATAGGAGTCACTTCCACCCTCGTCCCTGTCCCGTCCCGCCCGTCCAGTGACACACTTCCTGCAACTGCTGGACGACGCTGTGTCACACACCAGGTGCGTCACACACCAGCTGTGTCACAATGTAAGATACACACACGAATGCCATTAATTTTTCATTAGTTATTTGTAATTATCATCTCACTAATAATATTTGTTAAGACATGAGAAGTCACCCAAGCGCACAGTGTAGTCTTCTGGTTCAGGTCGGTTTCGCCACGCATACTTCGTATGTCAAGGCAGACATAACATACCGATCGGTTTAGGGAAGCTGACATACCAGATCGGTTAAGCAAGCAGACATTACAACAAAGCCGCTCGCTGGAGAGCATCGGACACGACGAAGCTGGCTGAACAGTCCATATATATTTATATATCACGGGTGTCACTGCCTAGGGAGGACCCAGAACCTGATCTCACTGTACTCAGAGTGTACATAGCTGTTTTCTCTTTAAACTGTAAAGGCTATAGGACTTTCAATAAGACCAAGTCACCTATAGAAGAACATAGGCAGTTATCAAGACGAGCTTACAAACACACCAGCCGTGTCCTACACCAACTGTGACACACCCCGGCTGTGTCACACACCAACTGCGTCACACACCAGCTGTGTCACACACCAGCTGAGTAACAGTCCAACCGTGTCACACAGCGAGGCCATGCGTCAACGCGATTTACGATTTTCATTTCTCTATTCTTGAACGAAGAGAGAGGGAATGAAATACCATCATTTCATTCATCTCTTGTGTTCTTTCATCGGCTTCATTCTGCCGCTTTGGCAAAGTCAACCACGTCATATAAACAGAGAATATCTGATCACGAGCCAATCTATCAGACCCAGGACCAGGAATTGGTAGCAAATATCCTTTATCATTTATCTTTGCTAATGAGATCAGTTATCTCACTTCATCTGCATTCATCTTTCACTGTCTCAGAATCGTCTTCCAACTCCGTCTGTTAGACAGACGTACCCGTCTCACACTAGGCGGACGCTACCTGTACCCCAAGGACGCTAGACGGAGTTTATCAATAGACGTAGATTCTCTTCAAATTTGAAATTGATAGACTTTGAATACCAGTCGAGGTCTTGGGTGGACGAACTATCCACACCCAATATGGAAGACTCCACCTCACCCTGGGTGGACAATTCGACACGCTGGGATGGACCAACCATCCACACCCAATGTGGAAGAACCCACTCCACTTCAGGGTGGACGGAACCCCACCCCGTCACGGGCGACGCGTGACCACCTAACCGTACTGAGAGAACGCCCCCCCCCCCCGCGTCCGTCTCCTGGCCTCGTGACGATCCACTTCTTTAAGGCCGTCCTTGACGGGTCAATAACGCGGCCAGGACTGATCCCTGACCGGTTCTGATACATATGTTCTCCTCGGCCGTGAGTTTAGGGTTAAAAAACCGTCGTACGTGGTGCCGGCCGGCTGGCTAGCTAGGTACCGGCCTTGGTCAGGACAAACCTGGGTCCTTGGCGACCACGGTGGGGCAACGTGACGTTGTGGCGGGCACCAGCCTGTCCACGGACCACGCCCTTAATGCACCGCAAGCACGGACGCGGCGCCGGTTGCATAATGCACTGCAAGCACGGACGACGAAGGGAGGGAGGGGGCTTCCTAACGAGTCGCAAGCACGGACGGTGGGCTATCTACTGCACTACAAGCACGGACGGTGGGTTATCTACTGCACTACAAGCACGGACGGTGGGTTATCTACTGCACTACAAGCACGGACGGTGGGTTGCGCACCGTACAGCAAGTAAGGTGGGCAACACGCAAACACCTGTGGAACTCGATTAACTGCAACTCTCTCTTTCTCTCTCCTACTATCTCTCGCCCGAGAGACATATCCTCTGACAACTCCACAAAAACAATATATATATATATATACGGACATCGGGGAAGCTTTGATCAGCCATAGACCAGCCTGAATCTAGTTCTAAATCATTTAGAAACATTTTGACACAATCTAACACTATGTCGTCATGGGAAGGGATTCTATCAACCATAGATATAGATAGGAGACTGGAAAGATAGCTATAAAGGACTGAGTGTGGAGGATTGTGTCTGTCCCATGCTGACACTAGAGGACTGGCGGTCAGCGCTACGCGCCGTCAGTATAGGGGCTGGTCCCTTGCGTCTGGGGCTATGAGGAATGTATTGATTACCACCCCAGGTGTCTCTCTGTACGAACCCTGTGTGTGAGAGACCAGCTCACAGTCCATAGACGTGTGTGTGTGTGTGTGTGTGTGTGTGTGTGTGTGTGTGTGTGTGTGTGTGTGTGTGCGTGTGTGTGTATGTGTGCGTGTCTCATCCATACACACATACACACACACTCCCCTCTCAGGAAATGTCAACAGCTAAATGAGGCACACCAAAAATTCTTAAGACCTTCCACAAAGCATCTGAACTGTCCGGCGTATTGTGTCCAATCTCCTCCTCATATGCATATCAGCGCATGAGTCGGGCGAGAGATGTGTGGTGTGTGAGGTCAGCTTATCCTAGATAGACGTGAGTTTCTACAGGTCACCACCAGATGGACAGCCGTAGAGCCAGCTCTACTGACCTTAGCGCCACTTCGACTGACCTTACATGACACTCACTGCCATGCACGACAGAGACCACTGTCGTGCACTACAGTGAACACTATCATGCACTTCAGTGACCACAGTCATGCACGTCAGTGACCACTGAGTGACCACTGTCAAGTACATCAGTGACCACTGTCATGCACGTCAGTGACCACTGCCCAACGTATGATCAGACAACAGAGAAACAAGTGCCTCTCACGAATCACTGCTGACGTAAAAAGAGAGATATTCCCAAATCACTGCTTACGCACACACACACACACACACACACACACACGTACACACAGACATAGACTCTCTCACACACACGAGCATACCTACACACACAGATAGACAGACAGACACAGACTCACACACGCACTTGGTTTAGAAACGGCAAAGGCAGACCCATGGGGCTCTTTTGTCCCCCACTAGTCTCCTTGGCTGTGGTTCATCCAGAGAAAAAAACAAACAAAAAAACAAATCTTATGGTGACGAACGTGCCGTTAGCTGAACGTCTCCCCTCCCCCCCCCCTCCCCTTCCGCCGTTTTGTAATATGAGAAAAATGAAAAGAAGAATGTAAATAGCGGGTGTTCACTGCAGCATGCGACAGTTTACTTGGAGGACGAGGGAAACTTGGGCGTGTGTGTGTGTGTGTGTGTGTGTCTGTGTTTGTGCGTGCGTGTGTGTGTGTGGGGGGGGGCCTTCTCCCACAACAATGAGCCAAAGTCCTTGAGATTTTCCTTGTTATTTCAGCTGATCACTGTCGGACCCGTCGTCCGTTTTCTTTATACTATTTTCGGGGGTGGGTTATTTGTCAGGAATTTATCGTTATTTCCTGTGTTCTTTTTTTGCCATTTATCTCACTGATCATTTATCGTTTACTTGTGTAACTCTCTCTCTCTCTCTCAGAACACACACGGCTTCCCGTTTTCCTTCGAATCAATCTGTTGACTCTGCAAGATTTAAATGGATATTTCTACGGACCCCAAAATCTTGTAAAATTCGAGTAATTTCTTTCTCTTCGTCTGCATTTTTGCCTCTCTCTCTCTCTCTTCCTTCCTGCATCTGTTTACTATTTCCAAGTGGGTTTCAGTCGCTGTTTAGGTCACTTCCCTCGGGGCTGAATGTGCTGGGGTCTGTTGGTATCACTAATTTCTCTTCTCTGATCTCTGAAACGGGTTATTTTCTCGTGATACCTGTTCCGTGAGGAGATGGCGCCAAAGCCACCTGGGACACCCCCTTGAACAGCTGGTTCCCCAAGACCACCTGACCCACAAACTGTTGGTGATTGGTTGGTTTAACTAAACCACCTGACCCACAAATAGCTGGTGATAGGTTTAACTAAACCACCTGACCCTTCAACAGCTGGTGATGGGTTTAACTTAACCACCTGACCCTTCAACAGCTGGTGATAGGCAGCTTAAATGCCCAACTCAGCTGTGTTCAGACCATCTGGCACTCATACTGTTGACATCAGTCACCTGGTCTTCGACCAGCTGACGCTTTCGACCAGCAGACCGTCTCGACCAGCTGGTTCGCCAACAGAACTCGAACCATCTGATCCTCGAACATTTGACACCAGACCAGCTGGATTCAGACCACCCCACCATAGACCATTTGGGCTCGCAGACCAACTGGTGGTCCTCCCCCCTCCCCTCCCCTCTCCAGGTAGTACCTGACCTCATAAACCAGCTGACCTCCGGGTCCAACTTCCGGCCAGCTGGCTCCCTAACCCTTCCGCTGCCCCGAACAGGTCAAGAGGTCACCAGGAAGCGCCCCAAGACAGGAATGGGACCCGGTTTGCACCAGATCATGTAAGTCATCACCCCAGGCCTGCCATGCCATTATATACCTGGCCTCCCCACCGTCACATTCACCCCAGATCTTCCTAGCGTCCCTACTCACCTTCTCCCCACACCTTCATAGCGTCCCCACTAACCTTCTCCCCACAACTGCCGAGTGTCCTTACTAACTTTCTCCCCACACCTTTCTGGCGCCCCACCAATCTTCTCCCCACACCTTCCTGGCTCCCATCACCACATTCGCCCCACACGTTCCAGTAGTCCCCACTAACTTTCTCCCCACACTTCCTGGAGTCCCCAGAAACTTCTCCCCACACCTTCCTGACGCACCTATCACCATCTCCCCACAATTCCTAGCCCATCTCACTAACATTCTCCCCACACCTTCCTAGCGCCCCTACCCTTACCTTCTCCCCACACCCTCCTGACGCCTTCCACCCCCTTAAGAAGTGGGAAGGGAGACATCAGAATCTACCATCAATAAGAACAAAGAGGGGAGCATACTGCACCATTCTACGGCCACAAAGGGAGCATAAAACATGCATTCTAGAGCCAGGGAGATAACATAGCCCCCCGAGCGAGTGCCAGGAAGATAATAAAACCATTCGATATGTTTCTCCTCCTGTATTAGGACGAGGGTGAGAATGAAACTTCTATAGGACCCGAGAGAAGGGAGATTAAGTCTTTATATCAGGTTCAGGGGGAGTTTATAACTTAAACTAGGGCGAGTAAGGAGAAGAACCCTTTTCAGGGCGATGATTAATTTTCTCACACCCTTAGGGTCCGTTAATAAGCATAATATTGTTACTAAGACCATATTGAAAGCATAACATCCCAGTACAACACAAGGGCCGTGCAATAAGCGTAACTAACCGTCTACGGCGATGTAATGAGCATAATTAAACCTCTTAGGCCATGTAATGAGCCTACCTAAACCTCTATGATACTGTAATGAGCATAATTAAGCCTCTTAGGCCATGCTATTAGCATAATTAAACTTCTGGGCCATGTAAAGAGCATAAATAAATCTCTTGGGCCAAACAGTGAGCATAACTAAACCTCTCGGGCCATGTAGTGAGCATAAGTAAACCTCTAGGGCCATGTAATGATCATAACTAACCTCCAGGGCCATGTAATGAGCATAACCAAACCTCTAGGGCCATGTAGTGAGCATAACTAAACCTCTAGGGCCATGTCATGATCATAACTAACCTCCAGGGCCATGCAATGAGCATAACCAAACCTCTAGGGCCACGTAGTGAGCATAACCTAACCTCTAGGGCCAAGTAATGAGCATAAGCTAATCTCCAGGGCCACAGAAGAGCCATGAGTTATCCCTAAGGATGAAGTATTGAAGAGAAATAGTTCGCAAGGCTAACCATTCCTTCAAAACCAGGTAGTCAGGAAGTCTGAAGAATCATACCACCATGACCAGGTAGTCAGCCTAATCCCTACCTCAACGCCAGGTAGTGAGCATAGCAATACCGCCAGGGCCATGGTTGAGAGCACAAAGATACCCTTAAAGCCAGGTAGCGAGCATAACTCTGCGCTCAGGGCCAGGTAATGAGCCTAATCACTCCCTTACGAACAAGTAGATTTAAAAAAAAAAAAAAAGGTACCATCCGCTTAGGATCAGGTAGCGGGAATAACCGTACCCCAGCGCCAGGCAATGAGCGTAAGCACTTCCTCACAGACCGGTAGCGAGGGAGTATGCCACGCCCCCCGGGGCCAGGTAGCGAGCGTGGTGGGCCGAGCCCTACCCAAGACGTTATCAACGACAGACTCCATTGCTCCATTTCCTGGGTCCAGCTCCGTCTGGGGCCACACGCCCGTCTATCTAGCTTCCGCTTCTTCCATTTACTGTTCTTTATCTTTAATATAACGGAGCGTATATATATATATATATATATATATATATATATATATATATATATATATATATAATAGCTATGTTAGTATATGCAGTTAATATATACCCTATTGATAAGCTTATTTCAAAACAAATGCAAATTGAATTTTTACTATATATTGTTATCTCAGGGAACTAAAGAGTCATCAAAATTGGTGGAATTGTATATGTGGGATTTGTCAATAAAGTATTTACGATTCCACAGAATTTGCATCTAAGTAATTCACTTATCTGCATATCTAATTTTTCCACTGAAGATATATGGAGCTTATCTCTCCTTATCTCCCTAGAGAGACAGAGTGGGAAGAAGGTCTCGCAAAGAATTGAGGTAAATAAAAAAGAACATAGATATGTATATTACATGAACTGAACCCATATTACTCTCAGAGTGAGGATAAAATTTCTCTACATACGAAAAAAAGAAAAGTTTTGCATGTGCCTCGTTGATGAAGCAGTTCATCTGAGACGGTAGATTTTTAGCTCCAGAGAAGGGTAGATTTTTTAGTGTGTTTTCAGTAAAAATATATACAGTCGTCACAGACTCAAGGCTTTGTAAAACAACGTTATCATTGAACTCATAGTGAAGTTGTTCTGAATCAAGTGGCTACACATTTACATTTGAGCACTTCTGTCGCATCTCCTTTGTCCTTTACCATGTGCAGACGTCTGGGCAGGGGACGGGCAAGGTTCCTGAAGTATTCTAGGTCAATATTTTGGGGTCCGGAGGGTCTTGATCTGCTGATGAGGCGAGGCAGGTAATACATGGACATGTATCTATTTCTCTCGTATATATATATATATATATATATATATATATATATATATATATATATATATATATACTTGTTGAGAAAGGAAGAAAGAATGATATTTGGAATTTTTGTTTTTTGTGCACCTTATTGTGTCCACAGCC
>JAYMFT010214448.1:0-11457 GCA_038088735.1 Panulirus argus
ACATATACATATATACATACATGCACATACACATGCATATACACATGTACATATTCACACTTGCTCGCCCCCATCCAAACTTGGGAAACAGTGAACTAGCATTAAGAAATAGACATTTTTATATGGGTGTTCTTGAACTTTGCTTACTTGTAGCTTCTAACTTGTCTTTGGTAGAACTTTACCGCTTTCAATTGATAAAAGGTAGTAGAGTCATGTCAAGGAACTTCTTTTTCGTGAAGAGTCTTATCATTTCCTTTTTCTTCATTGTTGCACAACCTCAGAGCTGCAGGAGCACCAGGGGTTCTGCTGCTTTATATGATATACACACATACTTGGAATACATTGTAAACACTGATATTTCTCTTCTTGCACCCTCATTTGCTCCTTCTATCAGCTCCTTATATCATTTATTGTGATTCTAGTTTACTTATTACTTTTATTTCACATAACCAGTTCTGATATTTCATATATTTTGTGTCTTGTATTTCAGCTATCTAAACGGCAACCGGTTACATCAGCTTCAGGGCTTGATGTTTGAAGATCTCAAGAAACTGAAGATACTGAAACTACGTCGCAATGAAATCACTACTTTCAGTGATGGTGTGTTCTATGGCCTGGATTCCATCAAGAAGTTGTAAGTTTTATATTGTATGGAATTAATTCTCTGTTTTGTTTAGGTTCTCAGTTTTGTTTAGGTCTTAAAATTGTAAATTTTGTGCTTTAGGGTGTTTTAGTGTGTGCTTTGGTTTATATTCATAAGAGAATGGAGCATATTTATAATCTGAAACAATGGTACAGCATATATTCAATGAAAGTAAGTTTGGTAGTGTATGGAGTGTGACTTGGCCATTATGTTGTTAAGCTAGAAACTGTGCATTGTTTCTGGTGGATTATTATTGGACATTATGCACTTCTATTCCAAGTATGGCATAGAGAAAATGGCAAAAACTTTTGATAGCTAGGTAAATACTGGTTTGTTATTTATTATACAAGTGATCAGCATTTGCCTTTGTTTCTTCCCTGAAGGCCTTCACATTATAAAGTTCCCCCAGAGTGTAACTACATAGGACAGTATTCCTAACCATTTGAAATATAAAGTACTTAAAGTACTTCTCTGGCATCAGTTATATTTTGGAGGCCATTTCAGCTTTGATGTCTCTTGTACCATAGTTGGAATAAAATTATTAAGAAACTGTAAGGGTAGACGTTTGCCAATATTTAAAGCTTCATTCAGTAGTTACATATGCATTAGACCAGGAATATTATTGCAAATGCTATTTTTTCTAGATGGCTACATTAGTAAATCATGCTGCAGATTATGATAGGGCAAACTAGTCATCAGTGTTTGTCATGGGTTCCACATCTCCCTTTTCATCCAATTAGAGTTTTAACATCTTTAAAAGTAGATATTGTTGGAGATGAATGTATTATTGTAACTTTTTAGTTACTGAAAATAACTTGTTTTAAATAGTGAAAAGTTTCAACAGTTCTGTAACTGGGGAAGGAAAGAAATAAAAAGCAGTGCAGAATAAATGACAGAAGTAGACACCATCATGTTTCAACAGGACAGTGATAAAGACCTCAAAGTGATATTGTCTAGTGACTTTAGTGAACACATGAGAGCTGTACTGGTAGTTGATTTTTCCAAAAAGAGGAAAAGTTGTATTTTGCAGACCTTCATGGCAAGAAAGGGAAAGCCAATGATAATGCTTTTCAAGACACTAATGCTCATTCAAATAGAATACTGCTGTTTGCTAACTTGATTTTTTGGTAAGGCAGAATTTCAGAGATCGAAAGCATGCAGAGATTTCTTACAGTGTTGATACTATTAGGGATATGAACTTAGCATGATATGATTCACACTTGTAAAATCGGGCAAGCTATGGTTCGTATCTAACGCTCAAAAACAATTTCTTATTAATAGCATGACAAACATTATTATTTTTCTTATTATTGATATTATTATTATTATCGTTGTCATCATTATTATGATTATGTAAATCAAGGACCTTTATGGGGGCTCCTTGAGTTTTATGGCTGGACTCCACACAGGGGCAGAGGAAAGATTGCCTACCTTGGAATGAGGTGGAGTGTGAACACAACATAATAACGGTTGTCTCATACAGAAGGATGGAAGGCTAGATCCTGAGGGTCTTCAAGACAAGGGAAGAAAAGCCAGTGATGATTTTATTCAAGACATTAATTCTTTCTTGAATTGAGTATTTTTGTATTCTAAAATCAGCTTACAAGGTGGGCAAAATTGTGTAATTAGAAAGTGGCCAAACCTCTTAAAGCCCATATTAATGTAGCAAAGTATCTGAATTAGTCAGAACGACATGACTCTGAGGCTTTACTCCCAGAAATGCAGACAGGAGAGGTATATCATCATTTTTATCAAGAAAATCGTAGAAGGTATGGTTCCCAACCTACGTTCGGAAATTACATCCTGCTGGTATGACAGGCATGGAAGACTTTGGAAAATACTACCTCTAAAATCCAAATGGGCCATACGCATAAAAAGAGATAACATCTTAAACATCCGGGGCCCAAGACTCCACAACTTGCCATCTACCATCAGAAACAACATGGGATGCACGGAAGAGAAGTTCAGGGGTACATTGGACAAGTACCTACAAAATGTACCAAACCACCCAGGCTGTGGAGGCTATGTGGGCCTCAGGGTTGGACCCGGGCTGTGTGGGTAAAGACTCCCGAAGACTCCACGAGGTATCCACAAGGTCCTTAGCTGTCTGAACCCTTACCCCACTGTTGATTCTGCAGCCTTGCCAAAGGCAGAGTCTGGTAACACTATTCCTGAAAAATTACCACTGAAATGAAAATTGTAGTAAGTAAAATAAGAGAAAAGATAAGAATTCAGGGCCCAAGAATATTAAGTACTTTTAGTAGCCATGAGAAACACTGTAGGGTGTACAGTAGAGAAATTTAAGAATGCCCTGGGTCACCTCTCTTCACACGTCCCTTTCTGTATATCAAGATGTTGCTATCATCCCTTTATTCTATATGCATTATTTTGGCAACAGCTCTCATAAGCTGTGCACATATACCCTTTTCACAAAGGTTTGGACCTGAGGCATGCATCTGGCTGCTGCTTCCCACAATTAACCATTAAAATACAGTACTTACTTCTTCCCTTGAGCAGCTAAGCTGTGGAATTTTCCTCCTCTCTTTGTCTTTCCCCTCTACCTCTAACCTTTGTCTTTAAGAGCAAGGTCTACAAACATCGTGGGAGCCTTGATTAATTTTGCATACTTTTTCTTTTCACCTGCGATGGCCTCTGGTTAGGGCATATTTTTACTTGTTTTGCGTTGGTCATTATTATTATTATTATTATTAAAAAAAAAAAAAAAAAAAAAAAAAAGTGTCTACGAGGTTCACTAGACCATCCAGGTATGTTTGTTATGTAGGGCTGTGGGCCATGGCCTCTAGCAGCCTGATGGAGAAAAGGAGCAATACATCACTTGGCCAAGGCTGAATTGTGGGTGTAGGTGACCACTGAACCCAGTGTAAAGTATATGTAAGATAATGTATACCCATATCATTTTAAAGTTCAGTCCTTTACCTAGTCAGCCATTGTTTTCTTCATACCACACTCTTGAATCATCATTTTTCTCTATTTGCCTTTCCCATACTCCACATCCAGTTTCTTCCCATATCTTTAGATTTGCACTTTTCCATTCTGTCAGTTTTCTTGTAGTCTTAGCAATTCCGTGATCTTTCCAGTAACTAGACTTTCCTCCTCTCTCACTAAAAATATTTTGCAATTACTTTAAAGTTTGCTGTCTTCACAGGACTTCTTACATATTCTGTATCTCTTTTACATTGCAGATTTTTGGAATATAACAATATAACAACAGTACGCAAAGGATGGCTGTTTGGTTTGAAATCTCTTGAACACTTGTTCCTTAGTCACAACCAGATTGACTCCATCCGACCTGATGCATGGCAATCAACAGAAGAATTAGTATCTTTGTAAGTTAAATTTTTTATTTTTTTGTACTACTGATGCATCAAGAGAAGCTGATGAATATTTTAAAACTGGACTGAATAGATCATAAGTATTTGTAACTCATGCTTCTTTACTCTTTTTTATGTCTTTTGTGGAGTGTTTTACATTGTAGAGTTTTAACACTTTTATCATTTTTGGGTAATTGCTCTGAAAATTGCCCATAAGTTTGAAGAAGCATTAAGTAAGGGTAGTAAGGTATCAAAACACTGAGTACATACTTTACTCTTTGAACATATTTTGATACATATGCATGTTTCGTTTTGTAGATTACTTTTTATTGAATATCTAATTGCATATATATTGTAGGAAGTCGAAATTTTCCTTTGTTTGATTTCTTTATTCTTTTATTATGATTTTGTTTTTTCTTTTTTACAGGGACATGAGTCACAACCGATTGGTGTCACTGAGGGAAGGAACATTTAGAGGCCTTGGAGAACTAACTACCTTGACACTTTCACACAACCATCTGGCCCACATTGAGCAGGATTCTTTCGAGTCTACCTCCAGTCTTCAAGTTCTGTGAGTTGTACTATTAAGCACACTTGTATACATGCATAGCCCAAGACTTTATACTGGAACACATTTGGCTCTTGTTTAGTTTTTGAATGATTGTTGATAATTGTTAAAGTATATTTATTTTGAGAACATGCTTCACCATGCCATATATTTATAATTCTGTTAGTCTTTGTTATTGTTTCTTTCAGGGATCTTGCCTATAATCAGTTGCGATGGAGTGTAGAAGATAATGGTGGAGCATTTAGCAGATTGGATAGTCTCCAGACACTTTCATTAGCCTCCAATGGTATTGAGACTGTACATGTTGAGACATTTGTCTCACTAGTGGCACTACGGTCTCTTGACCTTCAAGGAAACCAGCTTCGTACCTTACCTCGTAACCCATTCTCAGGACTGAAACATCTAACAACTGTGCAGTTGAACACCTCTAGTCTTGTATGTGATTGTCACCTGTCATGGTTACCAGCCTGGTTGTCTTCTGTAATATTCAATGCCTCCTCATCCATGATTGTCTCATGCAGTTATCCACCTAGCTTGCGAGATCGTCCTGTATCATCCCTTTCAACTTATGATTTCAGCTGTGAATCTTCACCTCGTCCTATAATTAGTCAGTCTCCAAAGGATCAGATAGTGCTACATGGTGATAATGTGACACTGGCATGTGTTGCCCAGGCTGGTGCAGAGGGAGACCAGCCAAAGTTTATGTGGCGAAAGAATAATCAGTTGTTAGTGGATTTTCAACCTGAAACTCGAATCAACGTAATTGGAGGTGATGGTGAGGGTGGTGCCATACATAATGTAACTTCTTTGCTTCATTTGCGAAATGTTTCCGATGAAGACAGCGGCGAATACCAATGTGTTGTACGGAACCACTTTGGAGCTAGTTATTCTCAACGTGCTAACATTCAGGTTCATGTTTTTCCGTACTTCACAAAGACACCAACAAGTGTGGCTGTACGTATGGGGGAAGTGGCTAAGCTGGAATGTGTTGCTGGAGGTTCTCCTACTCCAGAAATATCTTTGTTAAAAGATGGGGGAGATGACTTCCCTGCTGCTAGGGAACGACGAATTCATGTGTTTTCCAATGAAACTATCTTCTTCATTAAACCAGTACAACCTCATGATGAGGGCCAGTATACTTGTAAGGCAACAAATGCAGCGGGAACAGCTTCAACCCATGCTTCTGTGACTGTACGGCAGATACCAGAGTTTACTAAACCTTTACAAGATGAAGTTGCTAGACTTGGAGATAATGCTCTTCTTGAATGTCAGGTAAGAGTTAGGAACAGTGCATCAGATTGTGGGAGCAAGACTTTTTTTGTGTGTAAATATGATGATCATTTTTTATGCATATTTTCTTTTCCTATCTTAGTTAGGAAGAATCAAGAACAAACAAACAATTGCCTCTTTTGCACACATACATTCTTTAGCAATAATGTATAATGCACTGAAACCAGATCCTACCATCCACAGCCAGGCCCCTCATACTCTCCATGGTTTACTGTGTCTGCTTCACATGCCCAGTTTCAGCCCTTTAAAAGCATGTTCCCTCCATGTGCTACATTGATCTAAACCATTTTTATATATGCCTTTGACATCATGTTCCTCCCATGTACCACATTGATCTAATTCACTTTGTTGCATGCATGCTTCTTGCCCTCCTGGATGTTTAGGGCACGATGCACCAAGTCCTCCTTCACTCTGCCTTTCCTTCATCTCCTTTGTCTTCACTTCTTCTTTGCTCCCTCCACGTAGATCCTCTTCGTCGTTCAGTCTTCTCTCGTCTTCTCCTGTTGTCAAACCATTTCAGCACACCATAATCAGCTTTCTAAGTCAGACTCTGCTTACTATCATACCTCATTCTTATATTGTCACTCTGTACACAATCAGCCCATTTCATACCACATATTGTACCCTGACATTTTATATCCAGCATATCCACCTTCTTCCTTTCTTTTGCATTTAATGCCCATGACTTAGATCCGCTCACAACTTTTGGGACTATGTTACTTTCAGTTACACCCATCTTTTCCATGACAGATATTAACCCTTCTTTTCACATGTTCTTCATTGCAGCCAAGACCTAAGCCCTCCTCTCCAGACATGTGACTCGCTTCTGTCCCCAAGGATCTGTCATGTCCACCCCCAGCACCTACTGCACTTCACATCCACCAGGCCCTAACCATTCAAACTCATTGTCAAACACTCCTACCTGCCTCTCTGCTACACTTCATAACCTAACTTTTGTTTACATTAACAGTCAATCTTCTTTTAATGCACTCTTCCATACTCAGACATCAGTTTCTGGTGTTTCTATAGTGTGTCATCTGTAAACAGCATCACACACACACACACACACACGCACACATGTGCGTAAAAGCACACTCTCTCTCTCTCTCTCTCTCTCTCTCTCTCTCTCTCTCTCTCTCTCTCTCTCTGAGACAGTTACTGGTCCATGCATCCTTTACCTCTTCTGAAGCCACAATGCTCGTACCCCATCAGGTGTTCTGTATATGCTGCCATCCTCTTGGTCACTATTCTGTCATACTCCTTACCAAGTACACTCAGCAGAGGTATATTTCTAATAATTACTTCTCCCAGCTTAGCAAGGCATCATCAGGAACAAATGAACAACAGCCTCATTTGTGCATGTCTGATCTGCAAACGTCATGTATAATGTACCAAAACCAATTTCTATCATCCACACCCAAGCTCCACAGAGATAAGAATAATGATATAACGAAACATATGATTACACTGATTCATTTTATATTACTGTGTGTGGACACCATTGTCCTGATTGTGTCAATCCTTGAGCCAGTTGTTTAGCAACTGACTTGTTATTTTCTGTCTCAACTAGTCATCACCAAAACTACCCTCATCAAATCAACTGAAAAATGAATTGTTAGGGAACTGTTGTCACTACCCTCATGGAGAGCAAGCCTCTCACCTATATTTTTTTCCCTCCCTCAATGGAAACAGGGCACTGGGCTACCCCCACCAAAGCTGACATGGAGCAAGAATGGCATTACTGTAGAAGATAATGACCGTTATGTGCTGGTTGAGAACAGTCATTACCTGCTGATCAAGGAGACACAGATGGATGATATAGGAACTTATGTGTGTGAATTGACCAACATTCTGGGCACAGCTCGGGGACATGTCACTCTTTCTGTAAGAGGTAAGTTCAGATGTATATACTGTTTAGTAAAACAATTATTGTCAGTCAAGATTGTGTTCTTAATATGAAAGTTTTCATTCACATACACACAAAAAAGGACACTTTTTTTGAGAATATATTCATTCATACTCTGACTTGTGCTGACTCAGGTATGCATGCCAAGCCTGCACTTTTTTTTTTTTTTTTTTTTTTTTTTTTTTTTACCAGAGTAAATGTTTGCTTTACCCCCTCTTAATTGAACTATATTTTTTAATATAATTTCTGGTGTCATTTTGTAAATTACCAGCACAAGTGTAGTTGAGATGTTCATATGGATATATTCAGAACCACCATTTCATTTTTGGAATGTGTAACATTATACTGTAACATCATGGTATGTGCCATGAAGTTAAAGTTTTATAGCCTCAGAATTCACAAACTTCATTTTACTCTTGTTTTGAAATTGATTATTAAGGCATTTAAGGTCCTTAGTTGATGTTTAGGCAAGTACTTAACTGATTTTCAGCTGTTATAAAGTATGAAATAAGATCAGTTTTGTTACTTTTAGTAATGATGATATTGTGGAAGTTCAGGTTCAGTAGTTTTTCTTCTAAACCAAATGATTTGTATGAAATTAGATGTCTAGACATTTAAAGGTCCTAAAGCCTGTGGATGCTGTAGATAAACTAGTGTTATCCAAGTGTTTAGTCATTTTTATTGCCAAAGTTGGCTAGTCATTAGCAGTTAGGGTGTTTTAATGTTTGTCAGAAAATATGATTTTCCATCAGTAGTCATATGCTGTTCATGATGCAAGGTTCACATGAAAATATGGTTTAGATTTAGGTTTATAATGCCCCCCCCCTCTTCTTCTTCTCTCTCTCTCTCTCTTTTTTTTCTCCATAATCACTGAATTTAGTGTTATTTATTGAGCTAGGGGAGAAAGAATTCTGCCTTCATATTCCCTACATGTCATACAAGGCAATTGGGGAGGGGGGCTGGAAACACTCCCCTTCTTTTATTTCAATTCTTAAAAGAGGGAACAGAAGAAAGAGCTAGGCGGGAAGTGCATGTCCTACTCGAAGGCTCAGATTGGGGTGTCTGAATGTGTGTGAATGTAACCAAGCTGAGAAGAGGGGAAAGATAGGTAGTATGGTTGAGGAAAGAAACCTGGATATTCTGGCTCTGATTGAAACAAAGCTTAGGAGTAAAGGGAAGATTAGTTTGGAAATGTTGTAAAAGAAAAGTCAGGGGTAGGTGAGAGGACAAGAGCTAAGAAAGGAGTAGCGCTACTCCTGAAGCAAGAATTGCGGGAGTGTGTGATGGTGTAAGGAAGTAAATTCTAGACTGATGTGGGTAAAACTCAGTGGATGGCGAGAGATGGGTGCTTATACTCCTGGCCATTAGAAGAAAGATCATGAGCAGCAAGTGTTTTTGGAGCAGCTGAGTGAGTGTATCAGCAGTTTTGGTGTAGGAGACTGGGTATTAGTGATGAATGATTTAAATGTGAAGGTAAGTAATGTGGCATTTGAGGGTATAATTGGGGTGCGTGTGGTATTCAGTGTTATGAATGGAAATGGTAAAGAGCTTGTGGAGTTGTGTGATTGGGAATACCTAGCTCAAAAAGAGGTATATAGACAAGCTATGTATGTGAGTAGGAGAGATAGTCAGCGGGCATCATTAGATTACACATGAATTGATAGGTGTGTAAAAGAGAGACTTTTAGATGTAAATGTGCTGAGAGGGT
Organism: Panulirus argus; assembly: GCA_038088735.1. Taxonomy (NCBI): domain Eukaryota; kingdom Metazoa; phylum Arthropoda; class Malacostraca; order Decapoda; family Palinuridae; genus Panulirus; species Panulirus argus. Next base: position 9,448 of record JAYMFT010214448.1, read on the forward strand.
GCAGCTGGTGGGATGTCTGATCACTATCTTGTGGAGACGAGGGTGAAGATTTGTAGAGAGTTTTAAATAATAGGAAACACTGTCGAGGAAAAAGAGAGTGGTGAGAATAAGTGAGCATGGAAAAGGGACTTATGTGAAGAAGTATCGGGAGAGATGTAGTGTGGAATAGCAATTGGTGAGAGCAAATAAAGTGAGGGAAGTGGGTGAAGGATGGGAGGTGTTTTGGGAAGCAGTGATGGCATATGCAAGAGATGCATGAGGCATGCGAAAGGTAGGAGGTAGGCATATTCTAGAAAGGGAAGTGAGTGGTGGGGTGAAGTAACGTTCCTAGTGAAAGAGAAAAGAGAGGCATTAGTGCATTACTTACTGGGAAGGAGTGCAAATGGGTGAGAGATGTATAAGAGGAAGCAGCAGGAGGTTGAAATAGAGGGCAAATGAGAATTGGGGTGAGAGAGTATCATTAAACTTTAGGAAGAATAAAAAGATGCTTTGGAAGGAGGTAAATATTGTGCAAAAGACAAGAGAACAAATGGAAACATCGGTGAAGGTGACAAAAGGGGAAGCGATAACAGGTAGTGATGAGCCGAGAAGATGGAGTGAGTATTTCGAACGATAAGTTCATTAAATGTGTTTGATGACAGAGTGGCAGATGTAGGGTTTTTTGGTCGGGTTGGTATTTGATGCCTTTTTGGAACCCCTTGAAACCTCATGAGTAGCCTAGATTTAATTGTTCTTCAAAGGAATACCTAAAAGCATAGCTTCCTTGCTGATGAGTATGAACTAACATTATTTTTCCTGAGTAAGAATAGGATTAGGTGCATGTCCGATTTTCCTCGGTCAGAATAGGATTAGGTGCATTTCCAATTTTTTTGATATTATTTTCCATACCCATGTTATATAATAATTCTTTCTTTCATGAAAAGTAGATTACATGTTATTGGAATTTTTTAAGTAGGAAGAGCTGTTTGTGCAAGCAGATATTCTTTTGTTTTCCAGATACTACAAGCACATCTACAACAACTGGCATAGTGGTGATAGCAGTAGTTTGCTGTGTAGTAATAACATCATTAGTTTGGGTGGTTATCATACATCAGACCAGGAAACGAGCCCAGACAAATTCCTTGGGTCCTCCTGCTGGTTATCCAAGGGAAGATGGGCTGAACCCATATCCTCCCCACTTACCTGCACATCATCATTTACCCCCAGACCTTGTGCATACGTTCACTCCTCTCTTAGCGAACCCTCCTGAGCCATACACCACTGCAGGACAGGACAGCGGTTCAGAACACTCCAGTGGCAAAGACTCTGGCACAGGTGATTCTGCCCAGCGGTCTAATGAGGACTTGCTTCCTCTAGATCTCACTCGGCCAGGTCTTCGGAGGTCATTGATTATTTGTGCAGACTCTGGAGGATCCTCTGTCTTAAGAGGTCAGTGTAATTATCTTATTCATTAAAACCTATAAGCCCCCTCTTGAATTCAAAGCAGGTTAATTGTTCTTTGTCTGCTCTTTGTGTTACCTTGCTTAAATGGAGAACAGGTATGAAAAAACTTTTTTTTTTTTCCATATTTGTCTGCCATTTCCAGCGTTACTGTAATTCGCTGTTACCACAGCCCCATCTCCACAACCACACCCCACAGACTTTTCCATGGTCTTCCTCAGCCACTTCATATGCCCTGGATCAGTTCACTGACAGCATTTAGCCTCCTGTATACCACATCACCCCAGTTCACTGTATCCTATGCACACTTGACAACCTTCTGCATGTTCAGGCCCCAAACACTCAAAACCTTGTTCACTTCATCCTTCCATCTCCAGTTTGGTCTCCCTTTTCTCCTTTCCCCCTTCAGTTCTGACACATGTATCCTCTTTGTCAGCCTCTCCTGTACAGTGTGTATATATATATATATATATATCCCTGGGGATAGGGGAGGAAGAATACTTCCCACGTATTCCCTGCGTGTCGTAAAAGGCGACTAAAAGGGGAGGGAGTGGGGGGCTGGAAATCCTC
>JAYMFT010214459.1:0-11457 GCA_038088735.1 Panulirus argus
CACACACTTTCACACACACACACACACACACACACACACACGCACACTTTCACACACACACACACAAACTTACACACACACACACACACACACACACACACACACACACACACACACTTACTTTCACACACACTAACACACACACACTTTCACACGCACACACACACTTTCACACACACACACACACAGAGCAGCTGTAGAGAGGCTATCCCAAACCAGTCAGGTGTTGCTTAAACAGTGCCATCGACCATTGTGTCGGTATTCTCTTCTGCATCTCGCCCCTTGCACCAGGTGGTCGTCAGTGCCTTTCTTGTACCCATCTTTGGCCCCTTTGTCAAAATATGGTCCCCAACATGTCTTTATGGGTTCATTTTAGTGCAACATGCATTAAGACGAAAGAATTTTCCATGATTTCTCTCTCTTTTTCTCCTAGTTCCTCCAGACATACTTACACCAGCTGGTCTTCCCAAGGCAATGAGTTCTTGACTATTGGTTGGGGAAAAAAAAGAAAAAGAAATCTGATATAGCGAAGGTGATGGAAAACTGGTTTCTCGCCAAGAGGCAAACATTCCCAGCGAACGCTCTTGACAGCGAGCAAAAATACGGCGCTTGGATCAATGGCTCCCATAGCGAAGGTGGAGATATGGCAGGGGTACACGCAGGTCGACCGACCCTCCCTGCCTCTCTTTGTTGAGGAGGTTTTGTGCGGTGTCGCAGATGGGCAGGCCGTGGTACCTCCTGCGGTGCCATTATTATGGGGAAAAGAAGGACGCTCGGTGGTGGAGTAGCCATAGCTGGAGGTTGAGGGCCTTTCATGGTGCCATAACTTGGAGACGAGAGGACGTTGTGGGGTGTGGTGAGTTCTGGTCGGGGATAGGTGTATGGTGCTATAGCCAGCACACACACACACACACACACAAGGTATTGGATGGTGCCATAGTTATGGTATAGGGCTGCTACATGGTGCCATAGATGGGAGATAAGATACTGTAGAGTGCTATAGTTAAGGGATAGGACTGCTTTATGGTGCCATAGATGGGACATAAGGCATTGGATGGTGCCGTAGTTGAGGCATAGGGTTTACCATATGGTGCCATAGCCGGCAGACGAAGATACTTAATGGTGCCATAGCTGGGAGATAAAGTAATGGATGGTGCCATAGCTGGGAGATATAGTAATGGATGGTGCCATAGCTGGGCTGAAAGTACACCACATGGCGCCATAACTAGGCACATGGACACTGTGGTACTGTGCCATAGTACCACATGGTACCGTACCATAGTACCATATGGTACCAGACACCATATTGCACCACAGGAAGAACGACTCGATTTTATGAAAAACCCGTTTGGGTTCCCTTCCCCCCCCCCCCCCCTTCCTCTGTACCTGACCTTTAAACTTACCTCTTTGACCTCCACACCCGAAAAATGGGTCGGAAAGCCAGGTGTAATTACCTCTTAGAAGCCCCTCACCTCAAAGAGCTGTCATTGTATTCGACAGAAAAAGACTCGTCGATTAATTTGACAAAAAAATATCAAAATAACTCGCCTCGAAAAATGATCTTCGTCTCTGAAATTAGGTAATCTTTTTTTTTTTCTTTAATCAATTTTCTCCATAGTCACGTAAATCATCAATTTTCATTGTAATTCAAAGCATGAATTGTGTGCTGAATTGCCAGATGGCTCAATAGGTTTAACAGGTTCAACATGAGGGAGACAGAGAGAGACAGAGAGAGACAGAGAGTTGCTCTACGGCAGCTGGTCAGCAGCGGGGTTAATTTTGTCCTCTTCATGAAGACTTGATCCAATTTTCTTCTTTCTGAAAGAAGACTCGTTGGTGGTGGTATGTCGGGGGAGACGTGACGACTAAGCGCTTCCAATCGTTAAAGTATTATTCCTAATGGAACAGCAGCACCATTGTGGCGTGTGATAGTAATGGTTTTGCCCCTTCTTTGTTTATTTGACCTCTGGATAGCCCTATCACACACACACACACACTTCTCCCTTGACCTTTCTAAGTCATATATCACTATCCTGACCTTTAAGAGCCGTATATCGCTATTTTAACCTTTCCTGCGTCATGTATCCCTATCTTGACCCAAGGCATGTATCACTATCTTGACCTTTCTGATCTACGTATCATCATTTCGACCTTTTCTACGTCATGTGTATCACTATCTTGACCTTTCTGTGTCATTTACCGCTATCTTGACCTTTCCAAGGTTTGTATCATTAACTTGACCTTTCTGAGTCGACTCGCAGACTTTGTTATCATTCGCCTTATTTTCTCCCTTACACCTAAATGAAGTAGATAGTTTAATACAGTGATACACATTTAACCTGAATAAATCTTAACGTTTATGGCGTTAGTTGATACAGCAATAAACGTCGGGTATATTTTTCTTCAAGAAAGGTGCAAGAATTTATAATTAAAGGCAAGATGCTTGAGTTTCTGAGGCGTTAGTTTCTTGAGTGTAGCCGGCAAGCTGCATGGAAAAGAGGTGATTTAGAGGATAGTGACAATAGTGGCATGCGCAGAGCATCGGGCTAGAGAGGAACGATATGGTTTCAGGAATGGCAGAAGGTGTGTGGAGCAGGTGTTTGCTCTGAATAATCTGTTTGAGAAAGAGAGAGAAAGAGGGGGAATTGTATGTGGCATTTATGGACTTGAAGAAAACGTATGATATAGTTGATCGAGATGCCTTGTGGAAGTTATTACGAGTGTATGATGCGGGATGAAAAGTGCGAGATGCAGTGAGGCGAGTGGGAAGTGAGGAGGGTGAGTGGTTTAAGTGAACTTGGGTCTGCGCCAAGGTGGTGTAATGCCACCTTAGCTGTTTTGTCTGTTCATGGACGGTATTGTGAAGGAGATTAAAGCGGGTGTCTTGGAGAGTTGATTGGGTCTACAGTATGCTGAGGATGGAGGCTGCATTAGGTGAGTCAGGTCTGTCTACAGATGACACTAGCGAGAGAGGGAAGCCCCAGAAGCATTTGTGAAATGAGGATGATGAGAGTTTCAGTAAACAAAGGCAAGGTAATGAGGTGTAGAAAGAGTTGCGAAACGGGATGGCTTGAGTTTGTGTCTGAATTAGGAGAACCTGGAGAGAGTGGAGTGCTTTTATATGGTATTAGGGAGTGGACGTGGCAGCTAATGGGTATGTAGGGGATAGATTGGAACACAAGGTGGGAGAGGGTGCTAAGGTCATGGATGGATTGAGGAGTGTGTGGGTAGGGAGGTCTGTGTGACTTAGGGCAAAGTTGGGCATGTTTGAGGGTATGGTACAGGGTGAAATTGTTAGAAATATAGTGACTGAAATCTGTGTGTGTGGTGTGATGCAGGTTATTCTTGTAAGGAATGACAGTATTAGAGAGATGTGGTTGTAATCACAGTCTGATTGAGAGAGCTGACCAAGGTGTGTTAAAATGGTTTGGACATATGGAGAGGATGAGCGAAGAGAGACTAGCTTAGAAGATCTGTGTGTTAGAAGTAGAGGAAGCAAGGGAGACTACCTTTAGGGAGACCCGGAAAGAGAAGGAAGGATGGCGTCAAGGAGCCTTTGGGCTACTGGACCCTAAACATTCAAGGAGGTGAATGGCAGGCATAGATCATAATGAATTTGATGTGGTATACCGGGGGTGACGTGCTGTCAGTGGGCTAAACCGGGGCATATGAAGCAGTGGGGGACACCACAGAATGGTCTGAGGGGCTTGATTATGGATGGTGTTCTTTGGTTTCCGTACATTTATACATGACAACGAGAGAGGGGATAGGCACTGAACGTGGATTTCCATTGTTGCAATATTCTGCAACTGAAGGATTCGAACCGTCTCGACTTGGCATGGGATCTGTGATACATGGCGTAGAATGTATTACCGCTGCTCTGATACATGTAGAATGTGTCACTGTACCCTGCCTTGAAATAAGGTGTGCTGCATGTCCTGGGATTTTTTGTCTTGTTTTTTCTAGGAAAAACACGAGATATTTTTTGAGAGTCGTTTAAGATTTATGTCTCGGTGGACTTTAGAAATGTTTCTGAAGCCTGATGATAATACGAACACCAAATGTAATATTGGAACATTAAATAATGTCCCCCCTCAAAACAAAAAGTACACACTGATGCCTTCTAAATGATTAAAATCATTAATCAACTTGTGTGAAGATTATAAAAACGGAACTTTTTTATGAATTTAGCTGATTTTTTCCTCCCTGTTCGAACGTGGAATCCACAGGCAGAGGATAGAATTGCCTGAACTTATCATACTCGACGACAAAGTATAATTAATTACATTGTTCGAGCCAGAAAACTCTCTTCAATCTCGTTATGTCTGGGTTTTTTCCTCCCAGTGTGAGATCATTTCATATTAATGTTCCCAGTGGGTTTCGTACTTTTCTGAGATTCGTTGGAACTGGGTTTGGTAGGAACAGACGACTAAGTTAAGCTATATATATATATATATATATATATATATATATATATATGGATTTGTCATTGGTGTTGATTTTGTATTGTCAACGTCTGATAGAGTTGGGACGGTACAGCCAGCTGCTGCTTTGTTGGGACGGTACAGCCAGCTGCTGCTTTTTTGGGACGGTACAGCCCAGCAGCTGTTGTCGCTGCTGTACCTGGACCTCACGCCGCAGGTACCTTCCCTAAGGTACGCACTGGGGATCATCAAGACAATTGTATACCATTATTTCCTTTCATCTCCTCCCTCTTACCCCATTACTCATACGAATCCCACAATTGCCCTGAATTGGCCAGCAATTTCCCCTACACAATGCCAGGAAAAATCCCTGTTTATTTCCCCATGTTTTTTGTAAATAAATTTTAGACCAAGAGGAAATTTTTTATTTTTTTTTGTCTTTGCCAAGTAGCCTTCACACCACCTGGTAGTTAGTAGCACTAGCCTACGACTACCATGGCCTGGCAGGTCGTAGCCCTAGCCTACCAGCACCACGAACTGGCAGGTAGTAGCCCTGACCTACCACGACCTGGGAGGTAGTAGCCCTGACCTACCACTACCTGGGAGGTAGAAGCCCTGACCTACCAGGACTTGGCAGGTAGTAGCCCTAGCCTGCCACCTGGCAGGTAATTATGATCTAGGTGGCAATCAGGAACACTGCAGGGCGCCCCACTAGCGAGGCAGGGGGCTGGCCATTTACCCTCCACGAATTCGTTGAGTTCGCGCCATCACCACCGCCACAACGCCGACCTCTTCCTCATTATGGCCTTCCCAGCGAACACCACTCATTATTATTTCTGCTCCTTAATCCCCTCGGGGGCAAAATGAGTGCAGGCACACACACACACACTTTCCCACACACACTCTTCTTTCTCAAGGGTTCGGCGGGCTAGTCTTCTGTACCGAAGCCGTATCCTTCAAGAGGACCACGCCACCATCGAACTCTACTTCGATGTTCTCTTCTCCGCGTCTTGACTCAGTCTGAACAAATCTCCTCTGCTTTTCCTTCTTGTTTATTTGCTTTGACGTGAAGGAGTGGGATTTTGCGTCTCCTGTTGACACTTTCATGCATCTATTTGCGTCTTCATTAATTTGTTTTACTGGTTCCCCCGTTTTCTTTATTGAGGTAATATGCCTCCCTGGTCGGTACTGTCTGTCTGGGCATTGGGATTGTTAGGGACGGCTGCAAAGTTAGCTACATAACTAGGCTGGGATTTTACTAGTGGTCTCGTTTCACCCGAGTTACATCTGCTAATATCTAAGCGTATGTCCAGATCGTTAGTTGCGAAAGAACGTATTTTCAAATGCTCAGTAAATCGACGTAAGGTTTAATAATGGTGGAATACTAAGACAGTATTTCAACTTCGATCGATAGAGGACCTACTCACTACTATAGGAGCGTTGATAGGATTACCTCCAGTATATTTTAACAAGGAAAATCTGTCGCTGAAATCGAAAATCTGGAGATTTAACGAGGCCAAGAAATCCATCGATTCTCCGACTTCCATTTGCTTCGAAATCATCACCAAAACAACGTGGATTAATTCAAATCTTCACCTCGTACCTTCAGCCACTTTGGTAACCTTTTCTTGGACGTCTTTCCTCAACTTTTGGTACGAGGGAGAGATGCAACACGCATCGTCCACTGCACATCCACCCTTCTTTTTCATGTCTCCCTTCACCAATGTACCTTCGTGATCTACTCCTGCTGGGGAGGCATCAGCCGTGGACTCCTCGTACCGGGTCCTTCGTCAACAGTACTCGTTATATTTCTCTCTACTCGCGTCCAAACTCTCTCTCTCTCTCTACTCGCGTCCAAACTCTGTCTCTCTCTCTCTCTCTCTCTCTTTCTCTCTCTCTCCCTCTCGTTCCACCCTACGCCTCCCTACCCCCGGGTCTGCGGGGTCTCTGCGGGCACACACACAACGCATCGTTCTCAACCGCAGTTCACAAGTTGAGGTATTACATCTCTTTTCTGGGTCGTATTGATCTGCTCCAGCTCGGCATACCTCAACTCCCGGCTTACGTGCTCGAGTATGCGGTATGCGCCGAGTATGCGACATCACGCAGCTACGGACGGACGTGTATACACTGTCCTACACAGGTATATCTGCAGGACATGTGTTGCATCTGTGATTCTGAAGCAGCTGTCTGTATCTTGGGCTTTTCGGGACTGAAGTTGCGAGGGACACATGTTCTGCATCTGCTGGGTTTAATTCATGTCACAAAAATCTACAGATACTAGATACTAGAAAACATCTGAATAGATATTTTTTCGTCAGACTTGGACGTCTAGATTAAGCTAAAGAACGAAACCAACTGGAGAAAGCTGAACGAAACCAAATGTTTCATACACCTTTGCGTAGAGGGAGATAAAGTTTGTTTCTCTGCATTACGTCTTTTGGTTTCGCTTTTTGGGGAGATAACGAGTGAAATATATGAGTATTATAACGACAGGAATGGCGACTCGTTAGCATAGTCTCTCTTGGGTTTCATAACCCAAGTTACTTTTCCACCTAAAGGTCCCTAATTTAGGATGTAGGTACTTTAAAACCTGGGAATGCTTTTAAGTTAGCTGATGACACATTATGGATGGTCTTGACTCGAAGGAGAGGAGAAATAAAGACTCTTGTTTGAAAGTTTTATTCGCGAAGGAGAAGGAAAGGTCGTCAGCTGTCCAGAAGGCTACGGTTGGCTAGAGTCTAGTCAATGTGGGTGTGTCCATTACCACAACCTGTGGGGAGGGGATGGTGTGTCCCTAGTCACACGACATAGCCACGGACATAGGTGTCCCCAGTTCTGCACTATAGCGACGGACAGAGGTGTCCCCAGTCCTCTACCGTAGCGACGGACAGAGGTGTCCCCAGTCCTCTACCGCAGCCACGGACAGAGGTGTCCCCAGTCCTCTACCGTAGCCACGGACAGAGGCGTCCCCAGTTCTCCATCAACAATAGCATCATGAACTATAATGACTTGGGAGATGGCCGGTACCAGGATACATTAGGAAACACCCCTCGAAAAAAAAAAAAAGAATCTGTCACAAGGCAGGAGTAACTGATGGACAGTTGCCACTAAAGCCATCGTTTGGAGGGAGTTCTCTGAACGTCTTATCAAATATTGTTTATGGTCTGAGTCGACCGTGATGTCATGCCTGAGAGGCAGAAATGATTCCAGTCTCCCATAACCTTCGATTATCCGACTTTCAGGTATCGGCTATTCCATCTATCCGTCTAGATTCGTCCAGACCTCGTAACCACCGATTATCCGGTTAAAAATTCCGGTTTATCAGACTTTTAGTTCCTTGAATGGAAATTACGCAGTCTCTCTCAAACTGGCCACCAGATCTGAAGGCATCTCCATTGACCTTCTCGGAGTGTGTCAGGCAATGTCTGTCATTGACTTTTCTAATTAGTGCTGAACTTTATCGAGAGACAAATGCCATCGCTTTACGGCGTCAGATAACCACAGGGCAAGCGGATCGGTTAGTTTGGGCGCAGGCGGGGAAGCAAGTACAAAGAAACGGGACCGGAAAATTGGTGGTTATGTAACACAGTGGGAGAGGCGAGGCCCAGCCTTAGACTGTCTTGAGTATGGCATAGGAAAAGACGACTTGGGTGCAGGCTACACTTCATCGACACCCACGGGTGACATACTTAATGTGAGTGTATTTTTGGTCTTGGAATTATCCGTCACACCTGAAGAAGGTGTTGGAAGATATTTCGATTAGTGGATGTAGCTTGAAGTTGACGCCCGACCCTGGCAGCTGATAGTCCACAATTTCGTTTAAGTGAAAGCGAAACTAAAGTAATTTTCTTTCTTTTTTTTTTTATTACAGGATTATCGGGAACATCAATAATATGTGACTTCTCCAGCTACTCGGTGAGTTATAGATTCCAGGATGGTTGGGCTTTCACTTATCTTTAAATCGATATTTTTGCATCCTTTTTTTCTGCTTTAAACTCGACTTGATTCGGACCACGGTTGGTGTGCATCGCACGTCAGGCAGCGCAGTGCGTGTGCCTTCTCCTCCCACCCCTTCTCCGTCCTGTGGTGTGGGTGAAACTGCCGTACTGCGTCACGCAAGAAATACACTTAAAAACGGTCCTTGTGTCGAGATGGTTTGGCTCTGACCGCGCTTCTCTTCCTTCTAGCTAGGTAGCCGGTCAGCAGTCACTCCAGCCGTTCATCCTCACTGAGAATCAATAGATTGTGTTGGCTAGTGTGCTATCAATGTGGCTGTTTTAAGTCTTTGAGTGTCCAACACCGCAGAACAAAGTGAAGTTGAGTGAATTTGGATATCACAACCATAGACTTAAGTGGACACTGCAGTACACAAGATCTAGAATGGGACACTGGTGCTTTCCCTGAGATCCGACGGTGACTTACGTCCCTTTTCACAATTCACTGCTCTTTAAGGTAGAGGACGGGCCATTGTAAGGCGAGATCCCATACCAGACGGGAACCTACACACACACACACACACAAAAAGATGTAAGAGCACCGAAGATATAGATCAACTTTCTGAAAGAGAGAAAAAAACTGTACTATCCTATGTTTTTTTCGGGGGGAAATGACACTGGAGACAAAGTATAAGTCGCTAACATTTAGCGAGATCATGAAAGCTGCTCGAACTTGTCACGTGCTTCCGAAAGTCTGGAAATTGATGAATGTCAAGCGAGCCAGCTGTCAGTTCCCCTGTCATACAGAGACCCAGTTGAACTATTATTTTTTTCTCTCTCTCTCTACTCGATCATCACAGTATGAAGACCGTTCCCGCCAATCTGTCTCCTCTTTCTTATCTAATTTGATTTCTCGTCGCTCTATACGACGAAGGTGATAAGGAGAGTGATATCTGGGGAGCAGTTAAGAATGCAGGTGAAGCGATGGAGGTGAGTGGACGAGGAAGAATCGAAAGGGAGAATCTGTGACGGAGATGTGAAAAGAATGAATGAATGTGCGGGGTCTACATAGCATAGAACACCCTTCAGACGCTGACAGACACAGCTGAGTAGATGAGACCTGTTGGTAGGTCGCCCTCGAGTGGTGTAGGGTAGATGAGGCTCTTTGGTAGGTCGTCTTCGAGTGGTGTAGGGTAGATGAGACCTGTTGGTAGGTCGTCCTCGAGTGGTGTAGGGTAGATGAGACCCGTTGGCAGGTCATCCTCGAGTGGTAATAACTCTGGTCGCCATTAAATGCGGCAGTACGGAAGAAAATCTCGTCATCTATGGTGACCTTCATGGACGCGTAGCTCGAGGGAGTAGCAGGCAACACCTGGGAACGAAGCATTGAAACGTTATGTCACTCTTGGAGAAAAGCCGAGGGGGCTGGCTGACCTTTCCTCTGCTGGTATGCGGTGCTTAAGACGACAAGTTGGTGACTTGCGAGTCGCTCAGATATACCCATGGATTAAAACGCCGTTACACATGACCAGTGTCGTGTTCGCTACTGCCTGACACAACGAGTCACAAAGTATTCGAAGCAAGAGGCTCGGGAGCTTCAGAGTATTCGAAGAGAATCGGAACTGTGAACAGATCAGATTCGATTACGAATCGGATTCAGTTCTGTTCGGTTTAGTTTACTTGTACGTCCTTTCGGCCAACTCGGACCTCACTTTACGTCCTTCAGGCCACCTCAGACCTCACTTTACGTCCTTCAGGCCGCCTCGGACCTTACTTTACGTCCTTCAGGCCACCTCAGACCTCACTCTACTTCCCCCAGGCCACCCAAGACCTCACTTTACATCCTTCACTGTCACACCCGTAATCCTACTAAGGGATGGTCCGTTTCCTGCAGTAGGAACTCTGAGGGAGCTGATGCCCCAGGGGCCAGGCAATAGGGAGTGAGAAGCGTTGTATAAAGTCTTGAGAAATATCCTGAACACCTGACGATGGTGTTCAAGTTTTCCCGGTGGTTCCTGACGATGGTGTCCTTTTAATGACTGTGCCAGTTGTCGGGTCTGGAACGCAAATACCCAGGGTGAACTATTACGCCTCATTTGCTTGACGGAAACCAGGAATTCTATTGAGGTCTGCTTAGACTCAGAAGGGGTCGTTCTGTAGCAAATAAGCATCTTTAATCTCGAAGGTACGACACTTGGAGCACGACGGTGCGACGCTTCGTACACGACGGTACGACCCTTCAGCATAACGACTTGGCCTTCGACTTGACACTCAAGAACCCGTGAGGGACAGGTCAAAGGTCCCTCCATCGTAGGCAAGGGTCGTATCGTTGTGCACAGTAGTCGTACCGGCGTGCTTGAAGGTCATAGTCTTGTGTTCAGGGGGTTTTATGGGACTGAGGAGAACTCTATGGCTAAGTGTTCAATTTGCTTACCAAATTTGCTCATTTCGCTCGTTGTAAACTCCGTTTCTGTTCTCCCTTTATGCTTACGGCGGAAGTACACAGCATCACAGAGAGAGAGAGAGAGAGAGAGAGAGTTATTACTGACGAGCATTTACAAAGGTTTAGCAAGAGTGGCTGGGCCAGCGCGTAGCGCTCACCGCAGGAGAACCTGGGACTATGACGAACGAGTGGTGTGCGTTACGCATACTCGAGTGTTATACGTATGCATGAGAGAGAGAGAGAGAGAGAGAGCACAAACATTGCTAATTAACACACAGAATACCTCTCCAATCAGCGCACGATTTCTCATGCGAGGGAGCGCGTAATAAAGGCCGTTATAAGGACGATGTAATCATCTTGATGTATGCAAATATATGCCCTTTAACAGCGAGGAATTCTGGGGAAGAAGCTCCCTCGAGGCGGGCGGGCGGGCAAACAAGCGGGGGTTCCGTTTCTATGAAATGGACAAACCGCCCATTTGAGAACAAGGAAGGCCAGGTTCCTCAAGACCTACTCCTGCATTGAAAGGATTACGAGAACCCGGTTGACTTGACGTTTCGTAAATGAATGAAGGAGAGGAACCCCCAACCAACTGAATGGGGAGGGGGAGATGGGGGGGTGATTAGGTGGGTGGGGATGGGGGGTGCTTGGG
>JAYMFT010214470.1:0-11457 GCA_038088735.1 Panulirus argus
AAACAGTTCAGTCAAGTGAAGCAGTTCAGGCAAGTGGAGCAGTTCAGTTCAAGGGAATCAGTTTAGTCAAATGACGCAGTTCAGTCTAGTGAACCCCGTTCAGTCAAGTGAAGCAGTTCAGTCGAGCGAAACAGTTCAGTCAAGTGAAGCAGTTCAGGCAAGTGGAGCAGTTCAGTTCAAGGGAATCAGTTTTAGTCAAATGAAGCAGTTCAGTCTAGTGAACCCCGTTCAGTCAAGTGAAGCAGTTCAGTCTAGCGAAACAGTTCAGTCAAGTGAAGCAGTTCAGGCAAGTGGAGCAGTTCAGTTCAAGGGAATCAGTTTAGTCAAATGACGCTGTTCAGTCTAGTGAACCCCGTTCAGTCAAGTGAAGCAGTTCAGTCTAGCGAAACAGTTCAGTCTAGTAAAGCTGCTCGATTCAAAGCTATTCTACCTCTATACCTTGAATCTTCAGCTTTCTGTTTATCTATCTTCTATCTTCACCTGACTTCTTTTACGAATGACTTTATTCTTTTTCATGTCGAAGGCTCCTACCGTGGTCGAGATTTTCCCACAAGGGAAGCCAAGACTTAAGACATGAGAGAGAGAGAGAGAGAGAGAGAGAGAGAGAGAGAGAGAGAGAGAGAGAGAGAGAGAGAGCGCAAAAGAAAGGGAGAAATGGGAAGAAACGATGAGGAGAGGTTGAGAAAAAAAAAAAGCTATCGCTACTTTGGTAACTCAACCGACCAGGAAATACTCTGTTTTACAAAAGGCATTATTCATTCTGGAGGAGGATAAGACAAAAAAAAAAAGAAGAAAAAAAAGGAATGCAGCCATGATTTAAGGGAAGGACGAAGTGTGATGAACACTTGCATGGTGAGGATCAGACACTCAGGTATGGACCTGCTACATATCATCTTAATCGAGTTACAATCTGCGTCAGCTGAGTGCTTGCTACAAGAACTGCGACCTCAAATAGCTTCACCCAAGCAAGGATTACTCCCTGTTGATGTTGACCATTTATCCTCCGGATCAGATCTCAATACCTGCTTTAATCGTCCATTGTTTTGCATTGGCCAGGCACCGCCATGAATATTGGAACATATATAAAACCCTGTCTTATCTGGTACAGGTAGTAAGCGCTGCTCCTATTTCCGCGGATGAACCTGTGTTAATCTTGCAAGGAGTGGATTTCACTGAGTATTCAAGAGTAATGCAGGCCATCTCGGTGTATCTATTCTATTATCACTAATGCATTAAAAGAATTGAAAATTTATGGGTCATGACAGAGCCTCTTGTCTCTCTGCTTTATACGTTTTATCTTTTAAGTACATATCATTTGTCAAATGATTACTTTAACCCTTGAAACTGACAGATATGAAAATTTTGAAAGCTCTCTATATCGACAGTATGTATTTAATGTAAAGTGAATGTCAGCTTATCCCTATTATATCTTTCTAAAGTTCCTCTAACAAACGAAGAGTAAACGATGGGAAAGATACTATTATTTTTCAGAACATTTTCTGTTTTGAGAATTCTAGAAAATAATTAGATCTTTAAACATTATGGAGTCGTATCCATACAGCTGATATCAAGTCTTAGCGAATATTCTGATAAATAGATGCTCGTTAGATTTTCCAATGCCTTAAGAAAATGATCTACCCAATAGATAAAGTGAAAATCGTCAATTCTTTGAGACTTTTTAAAATTCTGATTTTGTCAGCATCAAAGCATCATCTGCAAACAGCAAGTATGGCATTATGATCGGTTTCTAACGGCTTCTTAAATAAGACAGTCTCTTTGGACTTTAAGCTTACCAGCCAGTCACCAGAGTCATTTAAGGGTATCAGCTTCAAGCCTGCATCCGCCAGTCAGATCATAAGCTTGAGACCTTCTCAGTGTTAAGGATAATCAGAAGACACATTTACCCTCTCACTACGCCCGTCGGCCTTGCGAAGACTGTAGATTACGGAGAGATTTATTTGAGTAAAGGATGCAAATTGTCAACTTAGCAAATTTTGTTTTAAATCGTCATCATTACTATGAGAACCTACGTAATCGTTTGACATAGACCCGAACACTATCAGTCCCTACGGAATATTTCCCCTCGGCCTTGATTTCAAATACGCTTCATCGCTTCTTGGTTAATCTCATGGACTGATGGCCTGTCCCTCGATTAACCAGCTTGCTATAGTATCTGTTGCTCAAATTCCCATACACACGGGGTGAATCAAGGGGAGTTTAGCGTTGATGACTGTGAAGCATTCATGTGATGCCTTGAGTCGCATCCTGGTCGCGGCAGCCGGTCCACAGTCAACCCAACTGTTCATCCTCCTCTTGGTTCTATAAGGTGTGTACCTGGCTTAGGCTAGGGTATATTTATATGTACATAGCGTTAATGAGATGGCTTTGTTTAGGGAAGTAAGTTAACGCAAAAGAATATTTTCAAAAAGCCTTTCTGTTCTCTCAGATATACCCTCATCTCGTATCTAATGCTGTATAATAAACAGTTGCTTTCATTACAATCCGACCGCTTCTTTCTTATATTCCAGTTCGGTATCTTACGATTCGATACAAAAAGGACCGATTGGCACAGGTGAGATCAAGTTCTTGATTCACATCTTCGCCTTCGCATATATTCTGTAGCATCGCCACGAATGACTGCCTCTGTCCATATCTTTCGTGTACCTTAAATCATACTACCACAAATTTTCTTTATCGGTCTAACGTGTGCCTTTCGACGAAGACAGAATGACCATCAGGTCATTCTATCTTCGTCTGAACGTTACTTCTGGTGATTTGATCGCATCACATATCTTTTATTACATCTTGATTCATTCCCGAATGTATTTTCTTTGTTCCAACTATACTACATAAGTTACTTTTCTCTACTTCTCTTACCTTGACCTGTCTTCTCCATTAAGAATCCTCTGGTTCAGCAAAGTCCTCAGGGCACCAGCACTTCCTCTCGTTTGCGTGACTACACTTGCAACTCCATCTTTTCCACTACCATCAGCACAATTTAAGTTTCACAAACACCTAATATGAGTTCGTTACAAATGGACCATTTCGTTTCTATTATTTGTTCAAGAACTTATATTCTACGCTTTTCCCACTCTGTTCATGAATGTATCTGGAAGATTTAGGGTCTGCTTCCAAATTTCCTTTCTCGTAAACAATCTCCACTAGACTTTTACCTTACGTTGCTCCTTTCTCTTGAAAGGATGTTCTTACAGTGTAATACACATCTGGGCCAGCTTAAAATACCTCCTCATCACCTCAACCACACTTTGTACCATTTCATCAACATCATTCACCTTTCGTTTAGCTTCTCTTAAAAGATACGTCTTGCGCTTTTCAAGACCGGAACGCTTATCCTCCCTGCTTATCCATTCGAGTTATTTACTTCTAGACTATCTAACATGAAAGTCTATCAAACCTGTTACTTTCAGACGCTAGGATAAACCTCGAACTAGACACCTCCCAGACTTGACAGGATGTAGAATCCCTATCCCTGTCCCTCCTTATTTATAAATCACTTGTACTTATGGACATCCTTGTGTTGGGGAAATTCAACTCGTGACACTCAAAGCTATTCATGCACATACTCCAACCACCCTTTTACTAGTATCGTCTTCACCTTGCAAACCCCATAGCCTACCAGTCACAGCCCTATGGTCTCTCTGCCCATGAGGTCTAAGAATACCGGGGTGTGAAATGTTGCACTTGAGAACTGAGACATGGAAATGATAGGAGCATCTTGGTCGGACGGTGATGGATGTAGGTTGATGGAGTGAGTGATGGATGTAGGTGATGGATGAACAAGAGCGTCAGAAGTGTGGTAGTTGGGGAGTGATGGATGGAGAGATTGAGAAAGCTGGATGGAGAATAATAGATGGGAAATTTAGATATAGGGTGATGGATGGAAAATGTAGATTGAGGGTGAGGGCTGGTGAGTGTAAGATGGCAACTACTGGATGGAAACTGATGGAGGAACAGGCCTGGATTCGAGAATATTGGAATGAGTGCTAGAGTGATGGATGAATAATGATGGATGGATAAAAGTAGACAGTGGATATTTTAGAAAACGTTGAATAACGCACTTTGGATGGAAATGAGAGTGATGGAGGGTAAATGTGTGATGGAGAGTGATAGATAAACACTAGACGGATGGAGTGTATTGAATAGCGAAAATTGGGATGGAGAGTAATAGAGGGAAGAATGAGAGATGGATAGTAGCGAACAGAGGATGATGGTTAGAGACTGTTGGAAGGAGAAAATTGATGGAGGGATAATAGTCATGATGAGCATGATGATGGTACGAGAAATGATGGTTAGATATTAGTGGATGGGGATTGATGAAACTATATCATAAGGAAATGAAGAAAAGAGTTGATGGTGGATAGGGATTAGCTAATGGGAAATGATGGTTAGATGGGGATCAAGTAGAAAGGAGCAGATTGAAAGTAACGTGGAATCTGAAATATGACGGATAGGTTGCTAGGAATAGACGAAAGGTGATATGTTGGGGAACAAGGTGAATGGAACTTGATGAATAGAAAGTTTCAGGTGGAGAGCATCTGGTTGATTGAAGTGATGAGGTGACGAAGAAGGTAAACAGGTGTAAAATGTGATGGAGAGTGAAGGAATCTTGAGGGTAGATGGAACGCGATGGATTAACAATGTTGGATGGAAGGATGTTAAGTGGACAGTGGTGAATAGAGAACATGGAGGGAAAGTGATGGAGATTGATTCATGGAAGAGGTATATGAAGAATGATGGATGGTGAATGACGGACAGAGGGGGGTGGATGAAGAGTGACGGATGGTTACTTTAGACAAAAGCATGATGGATGGTTCGTAGTGGATGATGGATTCTGGATGAAAGGGAGAGATGGAGTATGCACAGAGGAAAGTGATGGATTTAGATTGATGCATGGAGAATGTTGGACGGCAAGTTGGATGGAGAGGACTGGTCGATGTATGATGATGGGTAAGGGCTAGATGGAGAAAGCTGGAAGAACAGTGATGGATGGACAGTGTTGGAAAGAGGGTGATATGGACGGAAAATGTGTGATGGGAGAAACAGCTGAAAAGTGATAGATGTATACTATTGCTGGGAGGGTATGTGATGTAGAATGTTGGATATAAAGATATGGATAGATGGATGGATGGGGCTGTGATGGACAGTGATTGATAGGGAGTGATAAACAGAGCATTATGTAGAGAGGGTGATGGATGGAAATTGATGGAATAAGGGTAATACCTGAAGAATAACATATGAAGGGTGATGGGTAGATGGATAGGGATAGAATGAAAGGACAGGAGTGAGAGTAAAGTGAGAGAGTGAGAGTTATGGATAATTTGTAGCAGATGAAATGTAATGGAGAGTAATGGACTGAATTGAGACGGAGAGTGTCTGGCCTGTGAAAGTGAGAGGTGAATTAGTATCAAGGGTGAGGAACTATAGACAGATTGACGGGTGAAGGATGACAGAAGGACGGTAAATGGTCAAAGAGGGACAGAAGGAAAAGGATGAATGGGTGTATGGATGAAGAGTGAAGTCTGAAGCATTACGGGTGGATGGTGACGGATGAGGAGGTACTGATGGAGAGGTGACGGGTGATCATCACTCTGAAAATTAACCCAGCATTTTGCGTCTGTCTCATCCCGTCCGAAGCAACCCGTCCTAGATTCCTACTCCCGTCAGTAAAAGTAACAAATCAGTCAGAGCAATTATCTCCCATGACGGATAATGATGGCAGATATCTCCTACCAGATTACGTGGCTGGAGAATGATACATTCTAGCGAGACACAGCCAAGGCTGCTGACAGGAAAGCAAGACGCCAGTGACGCAGTGTGACGGGCGGTGATACCGATACTTACGTAGCGACCAACATCCATCGGAGCTCACAGCGCAAGAGAGAGCAGAAAAGCCAACGTGAGAAGTCATAACATGAGAGGCGATACGATGGCATACAGCAGCTAATTGCGGTGAAGATGGCGTCTGTACTCGGCTAATAATGAGGAATTACTTGATAATAATCGCATTACCCAACTCATCAGTAACCATGGAAGCCAGGATGATTACGGGTGGAGATGTTATGATGGTTGTGGCCATCATCATCATCACTATCATCAGCTTCTGGACACAGCGGTGTGATATGTGAGGAGAAGGAGGAGGAGGAGGAGGAGGAGGAGGAAGAGGGTGTGGACCAGACGGCTGCTGGTCTGACATGAAGCTTGGGAAAGGGTCAAGAATTTTGTCAATGACACTGCAAGTATGACGGTATGTGTGTGTGTGTGTGTTTGTGTGTGTGTGTGTGTGTGTGTGTGTGGTAAAACCTATATCTTAGTACAACCATCTTTTGATCACAACATGTTTACAGTCGTGGTTACCTGTGCAAAGGTGAGGAATCAAGATTACCTTTCGTTCCTAGATGATAATATTCACCGCCATGTGATTCGTAATCTACCAGGGACTGAATGATTCTCGCACATACGGAATGCACAGGGTAATCATGAGAGGAGATATCGAGCACTGTATTGCCACGCCTGTAACCAGCCGTGTACAGACGCTGACGTACAAGAAAAACATGATCCACACAAGTCGGCTGTTGTGTGAGGCAAGCCGCCGACTCTCCATATACGGGAACTTCCCCATCTCGTCAAACTACCTCGACTTCGCCGCTAATTCCTGTTTACGATGGCTGAGTAAATAATATCATATCTCAGAAAGCCAACAACTATTGCACTTAACAATCGCTTGCTAAAAGAATGTTCAGCACCTTATCATTTAGCAATGGAGGTTAGTACTGGACGGTAAGTATATATTACACACGTCTTGAAGGAGCTTAGCTAAGTATATGTTCAACAGTTTTCCTGACTTGGGTAGAAACAAGCGCCACATAACTCAGCCCAGACCTATACTAAACATAGAGCAATTCACGTCTCTAGTTTCGCGAAAATCCGGTGGACAAAATGAGGGAATGTTAGTTTTTGCAAGTGGATTCTGGGCGCTTCTTTTAAATTTCTTAGTTCGTATTCGTTTTCAATTCCTTTATGATTTGATCATTTCCCTCTTTCTTTTCTTTTTTTGTCTGGTCGGTTACCTACTATATATTGATCCTATTCATCATGATTATACTCCCTTATCCCTTCCGTGCAGTTTGCCTTGCGTCCGACAACTCTGTCATAGTCCCTTATTGATCGTCCGTTACCGGTCATGCGAGTGCGATGCAGGAAGCGAGATCGGCGGCAGGGCTAGGCCATCGATCAGGCCTGACCAATCACAGCCCTGCAACCTCCAGCACACCATTATCTCATATCAGGTCACGACTCCCTCCGCTCCTCTTGCCCAAACGACGCGTCGGGGGAGAGCCCTTGAGGAAAGCAGTGCTAACCAACCAACCACTCCCTCTCTTACCCACACAGTTCGGGCTATTTGCAGTATGTTAGTGACTGTTGCATTGATCTTAATGGCACTCTCAGCTAATAGCTGATGCACAGGAGACGATAGGGGAATAAGTAGGAGCGTTCTGCAAGCAGTCACACGGGGGAGTTTATCAATGGTTATTGCAATTTCCGTTCCACCGCCAGTAAGCGAGGACTCGACAACGGCCCCTGGTAAGAAACGCCGCCTCATAAGCAGTCGCATTTCACTCGCCGTTGCAGCCAAGTTAGTAGTAAGTTGCAAGCGTGTGAAATAAGAGGGAAAACGTTCCTACAGTCTTCTCATCCATCCCGCTTTGTGAAACGACGATCGTAATTAGGGACAGATCCAGTTTATGTCTTTGATCAATGAGCAGCAGTTGGTGTGGGCGTGGGATACGCAGAGATCGAGGCTGGGGCTCCTCGCTTCGCCGACCACCAGGAATCTGCCGGCGTCTCGCCTCCGACAACGATCCCTGATTTTGCTCTCCGGCGGCCACGACAGGGCTTCGTCTGAGATACTGCGGCGTCGAAATGACCGACAACACGTCACGCACGGCTGTGTGTGTGCTTGCGTGTGTTTGCGTGCAACACAGAGACACACACATACATACACTCACACACACACACACACACAGTGGAAACTACACAGAACCATACAATTCTTATGGGAATATGAAATGGGGAAATGGATGGAATTTGGTAGACATTAATTATCCAGGTCATTCTTGTCGAGGGTTCTGTAAAATTTATCACGAAGGAATAGAAAAATGGATACGTGAACATTCAGGTAGGGAGGGAAGGCTGAAAATAGAGTCATGGTTTGATGAAAGATGTCAAAAGAGCAGTTCATGGATGTGTTGAGGTGAAGACAGGCGACACACACAAGCCAAACCAGGTATATGGGAGGAAGGAATGAGCACAACTGAATGACAAAAGAGAGAGAAACTTTAATAATGGGCAAGACAAAAGATAAACCCGAAACTTTCCCATAAATCCGTCATCAGTAAATTGTCAGTTAAAGAGAGGTTAATCAGGCTAAGGGAATCAGAAATAATTCCATACTTGAAGATAGTGTAAAGATACGCTAAAAAGTAGATGAAAAACTTCAAAAGTGTGTTAATAATAGAAGACCGTACAATTCTTATAGGAACATAAACTAGCAAACTGAATCTTGATAGACAAATTACCTGAATTATTCTTGTCGAAGATTTTTTGTACAATCATCACATCTATTTAGTCCCAGCTTCAGTAATAAAGGAATGGGAAGGAGGTCTTGATAAACGTAGACAAAAGTATCAAGAAAAGAAATAACGTAATAATGAAAGGGCCTTGACCCATATAAAGCTCATGATCTGAACTGATTTTTTCTTATGTGCTCATAAAATGAAAAGACACACTTTACATGTCACTTAGAGATGGTGCTCAAGATATCTCGCTGGAGGAAGGTAAAGAGTACTAAGCAAATAGAATAGGGCTAATGGCGTGTCGATCTTTATGCAAAAAGACTGGGAAGCTGAACTGAACTGCAGACCAGTCTCTCCGACGGATGTGAGCTGTAACCTGTTGGAGAATTTGATCAGAAAACGAGTGGATGATTGCTTACAGAGGAGAAACAATCTAGGTGAGAAACATCAAGGATTGTGCGAAAGGAGCTCATGTATAACGAGCTCTTAGACTTTTATGAGAGAGTGACTGACATTTTTGCTAACAGTGATAGATGGGTGGTTCGTGTGTATCTGGACTGCTAGAAAGCATATGACACCCGTACCACATAAGAGGTATTTGATTAAGTTCACTCAGAAGAGAAGCTGGGTCATCAGACGGAATTGAAAGGGATATTCCTTCGATGGACAGAAGATCATCTTCGTGGAAGAGAACAAAGGACACATGCCACAGCATCTGTCTAGAGATGGGCTGGAGTTACCAGTTGCATGCTGCAAAGTTGAGTCCTGGGGCCAACGCTTTTCTTGATCAATGGAGGTGATTTGCCGGAGGGTTTGGAATCTTACCTGAATACCCGTTGAAAGCGAAGAGGATTGCAAGGGGACTGAGACAAACTCCGAAGTTGGTCTGATACATGGATGATGAAATTTCAACCCGAGTAAATGAAAATGTAGGACGTAGTGAAAGGAGGCTTCGATACAGTTCTTTCTTTCAGGTAATAAGCTGCAGGGAATCGACATTGCATCAAGCCTGTCACCAGAGCCTCACCTCTGAAGAACAGTAAAGGAGATAAGGCGTCTGAGAAACATAAGCAAGCTGTTCACATCGTATATTGAGCCAAGACTAGAACACGCTTTTCACAGCATTTCAGTAAGTCAAAGATCTTAAAATAAAGGTCCAGAGGAGAGCCACATAGACAGTGCAAGACTTCAGCGAGTTGAGTTACAGCGAGAGGCTAAAGGCCATTAATTTGTCCACCATGGAAGAGGGACGAGCAACGGACATGATGACAGCCTCTAGGATCTCATACCAGTTTGATAACGACATTGTTTAACAGGTCTTTGGAAGATGTGGAGATACTGCAACCAGGGGAAATGACACGAAAAGAGCAAGTTACTATTTAGAAGATATGTAGAGAATTTATGAGACTAGTAGATTACTGGAGAGGAAAAGAGTAAAAGAATAATGAATGCTGAGAGCATGTAGAAGCTTATAAGGTTGTATGACAAGTAAATTTTCGAGATATAGGGTCTCACGAGTGTAACACTCACATCTCGTACTGTATCATTAGACACTGCCAAATAGGTAATAAAACACACTCACATATACACAACACACACACACACACACACACACACACATTAGAACAGAGTTTCAATACATGAATAAGGATATATTCAGCAAATCTTTACGTGCTACATAGGCCAAAACTAATATGTGTTTCTCATGTTTAGTTATGGCATCTACAGAATCACATAGAGTTGATAGAAGCTTATGGGAAGGCAACAAATATGGTACCAGAACTAAGAGAGCTGAATTACTGGAAAAGGTAAGATGCAGTAAATTTGTAAATCATGGAACAGAAAAAGTGAGGGATGACTTGATCATAACCTTTAGGTTTTTAAACTAGAGTGATGATACAGTTAAAGAACAAATCCTCAAAAAATGTAGGAAAAGAACAACCAGAGAAAATCATATGAAATCAAGCACAAATCTTCTTAAAAAAGATGTAAATTATAGTGGATGAATGCTATACATTTAAAGAGGACATGGCAGGTACACACAGCATACAGAATTTTAAAAGGCTGTAATATACAAGCGAATTTCCGTGAGTTGGGGCCCTGCGAGTATAAACCTCCCTCCCAGTACAGTACAAAAAGGTGGATTACAAATGTTAATTACACATGTCTACATAATCACAAATAAAAACAACGGAAGAAAACACGCATTTTCTCATTTTCCACGAGCAAACCCTGCTACTCTATAAAACCCCAACGACATACGAAACATCCTTCAACTCATCACCAACACAGGAATCTTGAACCACCTCCTAGATCGAAACATGTACATAGATCTCATATACGAAACCAGGCTCATACCTAGACCCATCCTCCCTCCCATCCGCACCGACACAATCACAAGAGAAGATGGACAGCAAAGACAGGGAGGAGGAATCATACCTCCCGTCCACCAAACCAAGGCTTCCTCGCGCACTACACACAAATAACAGCGCCCTAGAAATATGATTGCAAGCATAAAAAGTCTCATTATTAACTGCAACATTTTCAGCTCCTACATAGTCCGTGCTACCTCCCCGCCCTCCACATGCCACCACCAAAACTGCAAAATCTGACCAGCATACCCAACACGTGGAGATCGATTGTTCGCGGTAACACTTGGCTTAACACTCCCGCCCCAAGGTGAATTACTCATAACCCAACTGCATCCTTTCAGTATACTTAATCTTCTTAACTTAGACAACCAGACTCCCAATCCACCAGCTCCAGCAGTCGACCTCACACAGAGGACTGAGCCTTACAGGAAAAATCCTCGCTTGGCTCCCTTCTCTGTTCCTTCTTTTGGAAAAGTAAAAACAGGAGGGGA
>JAYMFT010214481.1:0-11456 GCA_038088735.1 Panulirus argus
ATATATATATATATATATATATATATATATATATATATATATATATATATATATATATATGTACGGTGCATGTGTGTATATATGTGTATGCGGGGGCATGGGATTTTCTTCGTCTGTTTCCTGGCGCTACTTCGCTGACGCGAGAAACAGCGATCAAGTATAATAAATAAATAAATAAATAGATATATAAGATCTAAAACTGAGCAGTCAAAATGAAAGGGGTTCTAGAGTTTAAGGCATTTGCAGGCCAGAAATTGATTGTAGATTAGATTAAAACGTAATTAATGATGTCATAACCTTAAATGTTGACCTACTATCCTTTAAATGGTATTCAGGAAGTACAGGTAGGGAATAGTTTAGATGTAGATTAATAGCATCTGAGATGAGATTTGAAGAAAATCAAAGTTGTTCAAGAGCAAAGATAGTGTTCAAGGTATAATTCTATACAAAAAGAGTAAATAATGAAAAGTAATATAATTTAGAGCTTCATGATTTTAAAGAAAACCTTATATTCTTTTAAATCAGTGCTAAGACATGACTGGTAGCATACAAATGGGGAATGCTTATGCGAATGTAATAACTTCAAAAGGTAGTAATATAGGAAGCACCGGAGTGAATACTGTTATAATGCGTTTGAGATTAGGTTTGTAAATGGTGATGGAATACCATGTAAACTCTGTAATGCAGAAAAGTCTCATACATTCAGAAACCGAGATCTCAGTGATATTGCTGAGGCAAACTTCTCATATCATTAAAAGCAAGGTGACACCCAGCATTTTGAAAATGTTGAACTTTTTTGCTAATCGGATTACATTCTTAGTGAGGCTTTGTAGGTCAGTTGGGTGGGTGGATCAGCATGCTGACCGCTCCCTCTGATGTATTTTTATTGTAAATAATTTTTTTGCATTTGAATAATATAGAAAGCTACATTATTTAGACTTCTTATGCCTTTTAATCCTTTAGGTACCAGCCAGAAAAAATATATATATCCAGAGGAAAGTAAACTTACAAAATTTGAAGTAAAGAAAAAAGTATAGTCATCAATGAAAAAAAAACGAGGATTGCATGTTCTATCGGGCATGAGTGTTGCAAATAATTTGAATATAAAGATGTTCATGAATACGTTTGGTAGACGAAAGTGTGATTTGTATCCTTGTGATAAAAAGGTGTATAGGTATTTGTGTGTTGTGTGGGAGAGGGTTTTTGTAGATCGTATGGTAATGTACATTAATCTTTTATTGCAGACAGCGTAGAGGAAGAAATATGAATAAGAAGGAAATATAGGAGTAAAAAGAAATCGGAAAGCCAGAGGGATATACTGGAGTCTAACCTTTATTGGAAAAAAATATAAAAAATATTAGTATCGTTTCCCAACAATGTTTACAAAGTCTTCCCGCCAGTCTGCCTCCTGCCTTTCGTGTAGTTATACGCTGATCTATGTTAGCCTCCTCCCCACTTTTAATATGAGCTTGTGGGTTGATAAATACCGACCGAAAGAACTGAGCAAGTTAGATTACCATGAAGAGCAGGCAGGACATCTGAAAAAGCTAGTAAGTATCGAAGGCACTAAGGTAACTACCATTAAATTAACGTCACTTAGACCATAATCAGCTGCAGTGTTATGTCATATTTCTTTGGTTAATATTTTTATCGATTTAGACAAGGGGACTCTAGTATTATTGCTCAAAATGACACAAGGCTAGGGAGTCTCCTCGAGCATTAAAATAAACCTTAAAAGTATGGTTACAAAGATTTATAAGCGGAATAGAGGAGAGATGCGGAATTACACCTGTAATGTTATGGCATGTCAGTCTGTTAGCTACCTGATATGATATTAATTATGGGACTATTTTCATTTTCTGCGTGTATTTTGAGAATTTTACTGATCAAGCATACATAAGGCACACCATTATACCATTCTGGATAGTGTGATTAATTATTATCTTCACCAGAACTCACTGACAACACCAAGTAGCCTAGACAATAGTAGGAATATACTGTTATAATCGTATGATATTGAGTATTTCATTTTATGACCACAGCTGAATCTTAATGAACTAAAAAGTACCAGACCATATCATCTATATGAAGGCCACACAACAAAAATATGAAACTGCATACACAGAAGTGCCAGTATAATCATAATCATCAATAGTCATTTGGCTCTTCTTTAGTATTACAAATGTATTTTTTCAATACTGCCGTAGGCTTTTTGAATTTCGGTTTTTGCGGATATCTAAGGTTAAATATCAACAAAGTGGGCAGTGCTGTGAAGATGAGGGACATTTGTGGGGTAAGAAACGAGGGAAATAATTAAGCAAATACTAAGCAAATCAAGCCTAACCTAAGGCAGATGCTAACCAAGCCAAGTCTAACCTAGCCAATGTATGCAAAGATAAAACTGTAAGGTACAGTGAGTAGTTTTACTTAAAAGTAAACTTCCTTACTTTCTTTTCTGGACATAAAAAGAGGTATGTTAAAACCTCCATGTTATTTGATTGTTGACCAAATGAGATTTCTTGAAAAACAAACCTTTCAATGTACTCTTGGTCTTCCTAAGCCCAAATTATAGATTTATTAGAATACAAAAAAAGGTAGAAGTAGTTGGTAGGAACATTAGGTGGGAGAATTAGGTTATAAATTATAGTTTGGAACGTAAGGTAGACACATTAGGTAGAAGCAGTCAATAGAAACATTAGGTTAAAGCCTCTGAAAACACTCCACTAGAGTTGCCTTCTGCCATAATTGATTTCTAACTAACTAACTAACTAACCCAGGTAAGTTATGATGAATTAACCCATATTTATTTGTACATATAAAAATCCACTCCAGTGTGTGAAAACTTGTTTTTATGACTGCACTTAGAATTTTTTTAAGGAATACTGGTAAGTGTTTTGCATATTTTTTTATATAATTTCTTTATTCATTTAATTGGAAATATAATTATCATTGCAACATTTTTAGGTTGAAGGTGGTGACTTTCCACACCTATTAGTTTTTGGGCCATCTGGAGCAGGGAAAAAAACGCGCATCATGTGTTTGCTTCGTGAACTGTATGGGCCTGGTGTGGAGAGACTTCGAATTGAGCATCAGAATTTCCAAGTAAGCCAAGTTTAATTTCAATTTCTAAAAGGGGAATGCATGTATATTCCCATTGAACAAAGGCAAAGGGGATAAAGATGAATATTCAAACTACAGAGGTATGACTTTGTTGAGTATTCCTGGAAAACTGTATGGGAAGGTATTGAATGAGAGGGTGAAAGCATGTACAGAGCATCAGATTGGGAAGAAGCAGTGTGGTTTTAGAAGTGGAAGGGGATGTGTGGATCAGGTGTTTACTTGGAAGAATGTGCATGAGAAATACTTTGAAAAACAGATGAATTTGTATATAGCTTTTATGGATATGGAGAAGGCATATGAGAGGGTTGATAGAAATGCTTTGTGGAAGGTCTTAAGAATATATGGTGTGGGAGGTAAGCTTACAGAAGCAGTGAAAAGTTTGTATCAAGGGTGTGAAGCATGTGTACGTGTAGGAAGAGAGGCGAGTGGTCAGTTCCCAGTGAAGGTTAGTCTATGGCAGGGTTGTATGTCTCCATGGTTGTTTAATTTGTTTATGGATGGGATGGTTAGGAAGGTAAATGCAAGGGTATTGGAAGGATGGAGTGAAAAAGACTGAGTGATTGGGGCCTGAACATGCAGGAGGGTGAAAGATGTGCATGGATTACAGTGAATTGGAACAATCTGGTATACTGGGATCGATGTGCTGTTAATGGACTGAACCAGGGCATGTAAAATGTCTTGGGTAAATCATGGAAAGGTCTGTGGGTCCTGGATGTTGATAGGGAGCTGTAGTTTTGGTGCATTACAAATGACAGCTAGAGACTGAGTGTGAGTGGATGTGGCCTTTTTTCGAGTGTTTCCTGGCACTACCTCGCTGTGCATTTATGTATATATGAGTGAATGGGTCTGTCTCTGTCTATTTCCAGGCACTATCTCACTGATGCAGGGGGTGGCGATGCTATTTCCTGGGGGGCTGGGTGGCATGAGGAATGGATGGGAGCAAGCAAGTATGAATATGTAATGTGTGTATGCCTGTGTATATATATATATGTATATGTTGGTATGTATATATATGTGCTGTGCATATATGTGCATGTATGTATATGTGTGTGTATGTGAGTTAATGGATCTTTCTTCATCTGTTTCCTGGCACTACCTCACTAATGCAGGAAACAGCGATCAAGTATAAATAAATATATATTTATATTTATATTAGATGTTTTCTTCCTCTGTGTAGGTATATATTAATAGGATAAATCAATATTAAGAGATATTAATCACCGTTTTAGAGGCCTATAGAAAAATTTTTGGTTGATCCTAAAGTAGATCACTCGTCATCATGAACATGACATTTTTCTTGTATATTTTACCATGAGCCTGGAAATGCTACGAGACTGTCCATGCTATTGTTGAAGTGTTATTTTATTATGTACTTCAAATAAAAAGATCACAAATGTTGTGGATTGATAGCTGAACATTAGAAAGGATGGGCTTGGTCTCTTATCTGTTTGGCATTAGTGGGATTTTGATAGCTAGAATTAGGGATATGTTTGTATAAATATGTTCAAGCTGTCAACTGTTGTAAAGAATCATCCTCCACAACAAGGAGGGTTAGTGGTCTTGAGATAACCCCTCTGCAAACCAGTCAGTAACTTGCGGGCAGCCTTGCTGGATCCTGAAATTGAATCTAGGTGTTTGGTGCTAGAAATTTAGATTGATTCTATACCAAATTGTCATGCAGGAAATTCTTCAATATTGTAATGTTATTATAAGCAGTAGTTATAGTAGCAGTAGTGATATTAATAGCACTGTTTATTTATCTTCATCAGACACCCTCAAAGAAGAAACTGGAAATTGTATCTATTGCCAGTAACTACCATCTAGAGGTAAACCCTAGTGATGTGGGTATCTATGATAGGGTGGTGATTCAAGAACTCATTAAAACTGTTGCTTCTGCACAGCAGCTTGACACAAGTGGCCAGAGAGAATTTAAAGGTATGTTAAGTGGTAAAAATCACGTGTGTAAAGTTTGAAAAGGAAACTTGTTAGATATTTAGAAACAGGCAAAAGATTCATTGAACAATTTCAAGAGAATTATGATAAATTGCACTTTCTCATGTACATATAGACATATGTCTCCTTGTAGTTTTGTTGGTAGTAGTTGGTAGGCAGCCAGCAACCAGGGAGGTATATTACCAGTACTACCCACCTGGGTATCAGGAGGGTTAATGACATCTGCTCAGTGAGCCAACACTTTAATGTTTGTTAAGTTGCACTATTCTGACCCAGGTAGCTATCTTTTCTTTCTAACTCACTAACATGTGGACTACTGGCATTCTATCCACAAACATACAATCTCTTCTTGTAACACTTGACAAGACTTAACTCACACAGCTCATTCTTTGTAACTTGATTTTCTTGCAGTGAGCACTATGGGCTATCCCTTATTTTTGGTAAAATAGGAGGAGCAGAAGA
Organism: Panulirus argus; assembly: GCA_038088735.1. Lineage (NCBI taxonomy): Eukaryota > Metazoa > Arthropoda > Malacostraca > Decapoda > Palinuridae > Panulirus > Panulirus argus. The sequence goes on from JAYMFT010214481.1 coordinate 5,536, forward strand.
TAGAAGTAGTAGGTGGAAACATTTAGGCAGGATTATTAAGTAGAAAAAATTAGGTAGGAACATTAGTCAGAAGTAGTCATTAGGAACATTAGATAAGAGCCTCTGCATATACTGCACTAGAGTTGCCCTCTGCCAATGACCTGTTAAGGGTGAGCCACTAAAAGCTAAAAAGCAGCTTTGGAGTTGTTTAGTTATAGAGACTCTGTTGCCATGGTCACCTCTTTGAGGGAGTTCCAATTGGAACAGGCATCAGAGATATACAGTACCCACAGAAAATCTGAGGAATGGGTATAAAAAGGCAAAATACTTTCATTTTCTTTATTTTAGTACTTAGTGTGCCTTCAAAACAGCTTGTATGTATCACGACATGGAGTCAGTCAGGTTTCTGCAGTAATTTAGGTCAGTTCTGTTCAACCATATGTTCTGATGGCTTCGAGAAGGCAAGAAATTGAAGAAGTGTTCCTTTCTTGAAGTTTAAGCTTCATGTGAGCTTCATGTGATACCACAGCTCTTCAATGGGATTCAGGTCTGGAGAATTCCCAGGCCATTGAAGGACGTTCACCTGCTTGTCTGACAACCATTTCATGACCTTTGCCTTGTGACATGGTGCACTGTCTTGCATAAAGAAGTTGTAGCTGTAGATCACATAAAAATTCATCATGTGGTCATGAAGAACTTCAATGTAGTGGTCTCCATTCATTGTGATGTTCTTGGGAAGAACATGAAATCCCCAACACCCTAACTCTCCACTGAAGCAAACCCAAATCATGACTATGTCTGGGTGTTTGACAGTCATTTGCACATTATGGGGGTCAAGGGGATTCATGTGTGGGGGATGTCTCAACTTGCCACGCCTTACTTCACCACACTGAAAAGTTGACTCATCGCTCCATAAGACTCTTCTCTTCTCCAGTCCTCAACTGTGAAATGTTTGTAGTTCCTTGCAAAACTGAGACGAGCATCACGCAGCTTACGAGTCATTAGGGGTTTTCTGCTTGGGGAACGAAAAGGAAGGTTCAAGTTTCTCTAGCAGCACTCTTGGACAGTGCATTCTGCAACACTTCCGAGGAGGGTGGGATAGGCTTGCTTCAATCGTCTTGATATGGTGTATGGGTTTATCAATACTTGCCTATTGATAAGCTTGTCAGTAGTTGCTGAAGTCTTTCTGGGTTGCCCTGGTACAGATTTACAAGGTGGAACTTCACCTTGTTGGATATTCTTGGCTTTTGCAGTGAGGCTGTATGTGGCTGACTTGCTTACCCCCATATGCTGACAAATCTCCTTCACTGATTTTTTGCTTCCCTCAGGGCAAGAATCCGAGCCTTTTCTTGCTAGATGAGATTCTTGCACCCCATTCTAAGGAGTTAGTGGGCAGATGTGGGACGAAAAGTGAATGAAACAGAAAAGGGTGTTTGTTAATCCAGGAGCTCATAGCATGCGTCCTCTCTCTGTAGCTTGTCCCATGAGGCATTGACACGCTCCTCAGTTCGTGGTGATGGGATCACCAGGGAGAGTTGCCAAGTACTGATTAAGTGAGATATGAGCATTCGGTAGGATGATAGACACAGAAATTCTGAGAACACCAAACCACACAACAAAAGGCTCCATATTCCTCAGACTTTCTGCAGGTACTGTAGATAGATAGATAGTAGCTTTGTAAATGCATTTTTATATGCATAGGATATTATTCAGTAGGTGTAGTAATAGTAGTAGTTATTGACATTATCATCTTGGTATGATCAGCTTTAATTCATGACTGGATGGGAGCTGACTCGCAAGTTAAGAGTAATGTAATACCTCTGGTAGAAGGTAATGTGTAGTTCATTTTGGTTTGGCTGTCTGCCTTATGGACATACAAGAATAGGTTGTTGAAGATGTTTAACAAAACATTTAATGTTGATCCAAGTTGTTATAATGGGGCTAGGTGGAAAAACCTAGTTTCTTTAGCATCTCTTATGAGAGTGTAAATCAGTTTCTTAACGAGATGCTTTGTTTTATTGCTACCTAAAGATAAGTTTCTCCTGCCATACATTTGTGCTATATTAATTACAGAAGTGTTTATGTATATGAATTTTTGGGGGAATTTTCCAATAATACTTGATTAAAGTAACTTTGAATTGATATCTAAAGTTACTCTAAAGTCTTATGCTTATGTTTCAGACCTTCCATTTACGTAGTGAATTACTTTTAGATAAAAGCAGTTTAGTACTTGTGTATGAAAATAAGATACACCATTGCTTCTGTGAAAAGGATTTATTGCTTCTTTACTTTGTTCTTTTGTGTGAAAAATTCCATCTTTCAGTGGTGATCCTGACAGAAGTTGACAAGCTGACTAAAGATGCCCAACATGCCCTTCGCAGGACAATGGAGAAATATATGTCCACTTGCCGGTTGATCCTCTGCGCTAATTCAACATCAAAGGTTATCCCAGCCATCCGCAGTCGGTGTCTTGGAGTGAGAGTTGCTGCTCCATCTGTTGAGCAGATTGCTCAGGTGTTACAGGTGAATCTTTATTGGCACCTCTTGCTTACTTGGAAGGCCTTCCTCTGATAAATTTATTACATATGACAGCTGTAGAATGAAGTGAGTGAATGAAGCCTTTCCTTCATCTGTTTCTGGCACTACCTCGTTAATGCAGGAAATGGTGAACTTCCCCTTACTTACTTAACATTTCTTGTGTTAGCAGGGTAGCACCAGAACAGACAAAGGAAGGTCGCATACTCTCACATCCATCTCTAGCTGTCATGTGTAATGCTCTGAACCCACAGGTTATTATATTTGTTTATTATATGAATGTCTTGCACAGAAAAGATAGGTTTTATTTTTTTCATTTGCAACAGAGCACCACAGATTTATGTTCTTACCCTCTGGTGTATAAGATAATTTATGTATATGGGGTCCAAACTAGGAATCCTTGCTGATACATTATTACATTCTTTACTTTGTATGAGGCATAAGCGACTAAGATGTATATGATATGGTTGTCTAATAATCCAAGCCATGCACACTTTTAAGAGGGAGATAGTCAATTCAGAAAATTTTTGTTCTAAGTACTTTGTATTTTCCTGTGTTTTATTGTAATGCTCAGAACATTTGTTGATTAAATGCACATGCTTAACAGTGAGTGCTTTGTAGGATAGACAGTAACAGAAAATGCTTTTTACATCTGTTTTAGGCTTTAAAAAGCAATGGACTATCTTTCACAAACTTTTCAGAACGTATGTAAGAAGGAGGGTTTATGTCTACCAGTAGAGTTGGCTAAAAGAATTGCAGAAAAGTCCAATCGTAACTTACGTCGAGCACTCTTAATGTGTGAGGCTTGTAAAGTACAACAGTAAGTCAACAGTTTTGTTTGTGTTAACATTTTGATGTACTTGGCATGAAGACTAACTTGAGGTTGATGTACAGTAATGTAAGACTACCCTCTTGTGTATTTAAATTATTTGGGATATACAGTCAATATATTTAAACTACTATGATATTTCAATTGTATTTTTATTTTTCATTTTAATAAAAATATCAACAGGTATCCATTCACGCCACAACAAGACATTAGTGTTCCTGACTGGGAGACTTTTTTAAAAGAAACTGCATCAAAAATTGTGGAGGAGCAGAGCCCTAGAAGGTTACTGGAAGTTCGTGAAAGAATATATGAACTCCTGACTCACTGTATACCTCCAGAGGTTATTTTCAAGGTAGGAATTTTGTTTGTTTTAATAGCTTAATTGCACATGTTTATTTTCACTTTACTGTGTTTCACATATGAACTGCAGAAGCCACTGATACTACTGCAAAGGTTGCATTTTGTTATCCAACAAATCCCAAATGAGCCTCCTCACGAATAATGATGATTATGCAACTGCAGTTGCTAGTAATTGTCTTAAGCTTCAATGGCAGATAATGAACATTAAACTCTGTTTGAATTCAAAGGACTTTGGTTTTTAAAATTTTTCATGTCTTTTTGGCACAGTGGAATTCAGTTTAAATTTTTTTACTGCATTGTGGAATGTCTTAATGCCTAGCCCCTGCCTCTTCATAATATTCATGTATAACTTTTTTTTTAACAGATATTATTATTTATCTTATAGTGGATTAGGAGCTGTGATTTATGTGCATGTCACACAGCAGCTTGAGAATAGATTTGACTGAATGATGTCTTTTCTTTGTCTGTTCCTGGTGCTGCCACGCTCTTGCAGGAAATGGTGAACAAGTATGAAAGTTTATTATTGATATAATTATTATTAGCCCAAGGGATAGAGGAGAATACTACTACTTATGTATTCCACGCTTCTTGTAAAAGACAGCTAAAAGGGCCAGAAGCAGGGTGCCAGAAACCCTCGTAGATGTATTTTATACTGCTGCTACCAGACTCCGCCTGCAAGTAGTTAAACTGTGAGTGAGAATTTGCCTTTGGCAAGGATGTATCACCATCAGTGGATGGAAGGGAGCACAGTTTCATGAAGGACTCTTTCACTCCAAAGAAGTCAAGAAGTTAATCATTTCTCTGCCCCTGCATGTAGTGCAACCTACAGGAACCTCTTAAGATGGGTTCTGGGTTTATATAACAATAACACATCTTACTCTTATCCAATACTTGTGTCACCGCCTATGTTTTCACTCTATTGTTTACAATCATTTTCTCTTAGACAGGAATTAGTTTTGATGACATTGTTTTTGAACATTTCCAGGGACTGTTGAAGGAGCTAGTACGTAACTGTGATGGGGAACTGAAGTGTGAGGTAACTCGCTTAACGGCATATCATGAACACCGTCTGAACCTTGGATCCAAGGCCATATATCACATAGAGGCATTCATAGCTGCCTTTATGGCAGTGTACAAAAAGTTTATTGAAGACAGTATGTCTGCTGCATTCTAAGAATCAGGGATAAGAGAGGTGCCATTCAGTTTCTTTTCTATACAAGTTTTTATTTTGGCTTCATGTATTTAAACGTTTCTTGTAATAACTGTATGTGATATAACCTTCACTCGGAATTTTTTCTATAAACCGTAATATTCAGATTGGTGACTTAATTAACCATACATATTTTACCAGCAGTTGCTTCTAAATGTGTTTGTATTAAAGGAGTTATGGTTAACACCATTATTGGTGTTAAATAGCAAGGTTAGTGTTGCACAGGTAAGTATTAAGAGTAGCAAGTATTAGATACTTAAAACTATATGCAGGAATGAAAAGTATGTTTGTCTGCTGAGAATGGTGAGTGTTTTGGCTATTGACTTTCAACCCTTAAATGGTGGGTATGGTCTGGAAATTTCATCACAGAGTGCATATTTTATTTTTATAATTTCCTTTATGAAATGATGGATTATCATTCAAAAGTAACAGATAAATCACAGCTGTAGCATTACCTTTGTGTGAAGCCTGATTCTTGGTAAACATCTCAAGCGATATCATTTCATTAATGTAACATGAAAAACTGTTACTAGTCTTTAGGCATGCCTTTTCTGAATGATTTAAGGAGTAAGACTGATGCCTACAAAAATACTTTCCCATGTTATATAGCCAGGTATATCAGGAATATTTGATTATCATTATTTTACTTGATTGCTGTTTCCCGCATTAGCGAGGTAACTCTAAGAAACAGATGAAGAAAGATCCATCCACTCATACACACATACATACATATGCAGAATACATACATATACATACCAACATATACATATATACATACATATATATACACATATTTATTTATTTATTATACTTGATCGCTGTTTCTCGCGTCAGTGAGGTAGGGCCAGGAAACAGATGAAGAAAAACCCATTCCCCCACATACACACATATATACATACATGCATATATATGCACAGTACATATATATACTTATCAACATATACATATATACATACATACACATACACATGCATATACACATGTACATATTCACACTTGCTCGCCCCC
>JAYMFT010214492.1:0-11456 GCA_038088735.1 Panulirus argus
TATGTATATATGTGTGTATGTGGGGGGATGGGTCTTTCTTCGTCTGTTTCCTGGCACTACCTCGCTGACGCGGGAAATAGCGATCAAGTATAATACATAATAAATAAAATATATATATTATTATTATTACTACTATTATTATTATACTTGATCGCTGTTTCCCACATCAGCAAGGCAGTGCCAGGAAACAAATGAAGAAAGACCCATCCCCCCACATACACACATATATACATACATGCATATATATGCACAGTGCATATATATACATACCAACATATACATATATACATACATGCACATACACATCATATACACATGTACATATTCACACTTGCTCCCTGGGGATAGGGGAGAAAGAATACAGCCCACATAAAGTTATGTTTTTATCTCTGTGTTGGCCTGGTCCACTGCTATGTTAAGATGATATCTGGCAACTCCTAATAAAAGAGGAGGATGTATGATAATGTTTCTTTGCACTGACCTTATTTTCTGCAGCACCCTTCTTTCACACACAGGCACAGCAATGGTAGCAAATAACACAAAATACATTTAAAATTATTACACTAATCATGCAGCAAATAAGAGTGAGAACAGCCAGTGGCTGAACATGTAGGAAAGATATTAAAAGATCTGACTCTCTTTACCTTAAACTTTGTTTCACACTGTACTCTTATTTTGTACATGTGCATAGCACTAGTGGGGAATACTATGAATATAACTGGTAATATTAAAATGCAGAAAACCTCCATTCTAACAGACTAACTGGAATGAAGAGTGCTCTGTTAGAAGCCAAATTCCAAATTTTGGTAAAAAACAACAATAAACAAAATATTTTACTAGTATAATAGAAACCTAACACATTACTTCAAGGAGAGAGGTGTTCAGAGAGTAGCAAAGACTGCTCTGAACCAGAAAGGAATAACCCCAGGGTCACCTGGAGTCATTTGAATCATCTAGTCAGAAATGGGGCTGCATGAAGAACAGGGAACTCTCCCTACATTCATGTTGCTCTGTCCTTTTCAACTTTTCAGCAATCCTGAGGTGTTTCCTGGAGCTCTTAGCATAAGCAATACTGATAGCACTCTCATCTACCAAGAATCAAAACAAGACAGGCCTTTGTACCATAAAAAAACGATTTCTCATATTTGCATAACATACCTGCAGCAGTATAAAAGTTTCAAATGGAACTGCTTAATGTCCCTTAAATGGAAGGACTGGAAAAATTTCCAAGTGCTCACAAATACACACACATAAAATTCTTTATAAACTAACAGAGTCTCACAAAAGATTAAGAAGACACACTTAATACACTTAGCAGAGTGCTACGAAAGTGGGAGAAGGGAGTGTAATTGACACATGACATTTGCAGAAAAGAAAGGACATGGATGACTTATTTTCATCTCTTGAACTTGGTATCACACACACCATTGTTATTTCTTACACAATGCACGGGGTTTGTGGTGAATAACATGACTACATTTAGAAATATACTACACACTAAAACTGAGTGGAGGGAGGGGGTGTGGTTAGCACTTTTGTGATTCTTTTTTCTCTCCTTGAGACATAAGGGAAGGACAGGGAGGTCTCTTTTCATTTATATCACACTCTTCTCTTACTTCTTAAATGGGCATGGTGCTGTTCATGAGTAACATGACCATCTGTTGAAATATTACACTATGCATTACTCTATAAATGATACTTTACAGTCAAAATATCCTTAGAAATATTCTGACTCTTTACTATCATCTGTTACCATAGTCCTATCACATCCCAAGATTACATCCATGAAAATTAAACTCAACTCTTATGTAATTTCTTCCACATGACTAGAAAAGGGCTAACATAAGGGAGATAGGTCCCATGCTAGCCTTCCTCCTTCTTACTCTCTGAGTCACTTATTTCTTTACATATCACCTGTAATTATTTTTCAATGTCCTCAATAGGTGACAAAATACATGTATTCCTCCTCATCACTAAGGTCATCCAATAATCTACATATAGATTTTCCACTGGATCACAATGTGCATAACTGAGATGTCAGTGAACATGCACCTATAATGGCCACTCTAGATATACTAACAGCTGAATTTTCTCTTTTGCCTATCTGACTATAGAAAGAGCCTTCTAAAGGCTACATATGTTATGACAAGTTGGCTGGACTTTTAAACAGACAGGAAAAACTAGATCTTTACATGATGAGGAACACAGTTTCCAGAGAAATTATCATATGACAGTGACTTTAACTTAGGGTTAAAGCACAACACAGAAGCATGAGATCAATCCTTTGGCTTTAACATATCTGTTATGGTTGAGTCTCAGGTAAGAGAACGAAGGAATCTGCTTCTTAAAGGTAATGCCCTGATTCCTGACATGCTGCTTTTGTTCTAAGAATTATTTGACTGGCTGAAGCTTGCAAACATTTCACTGTTTAGCTTCTGGAATCCATAAACAGCATGAAACAAGACTACTTTATTTTAGCTGTTTACTTTCCCAATAAAGTTTGTCTAGTACTGTATCTGAAAAGAATGGTCACAGAAAGTCTCAGCACCTTATTTTAAAAGACTGGTCACTGCAACATTGTCTCTGCAGCTTTGACTCAAGTAAACCCCCTCCCCCCCAAAAAAAAGCCATATCATATTTCATTCGAAACTATCAAAATGTAAAACTAATGACCTTTCAACTAAACTGTTACTGCACCATAAGTTTCCACATGCATGTGTCCAGCTTGCAAGCATGCCCATACAAATTTCCCTTAGCAGTTGGACTAGAAACCTTAACATGCTGTTAATCAATTCTAATTCTGAGCAATGAAAAGCAGAACTGTACAGATTCTTGATCATCAATGCATATTGTGAAGAGACATCATAAAAAATACCTGAAAATTGATCATTCAGGTACCAGAAAATTCTAAGACTGTCACTGATAACTAGCCAAAAAATAATTCTTGGATAATGGGTATTTTGACTAGACAGCAATTTGAACTACCCAGATGCTAGTTACTGATCCTCACTTACTCATTTGGTCTCAAAGCGAGTAATTAAAGTTAATATTTTGTTAAGTTACATTAAATGTCCATGTCTTTTGTGCATCGGATTTAGTACTTAATGTTTCTGAGACAATGACATGCAAGCTGTATATCTTAATTATATTGTGGTAACGAAGTTGTCCAGCTTAACTACTGTCTTCCTGGATGTAAAAAACACTAACTAGCTAGGTACATCACAACATTATCTAATGTATAAAATTAAATAATCACAGAAAAGAACAGACATGAACATTTACTGTAACATAAAATACTAAATTAAATCACTCGCTCCAAAACCAAACAAGTAAACGAGGGTCAGTAAGAAGCAGCCACGCCCCATCGCAGATACACATACACTGAATAATTCAAGTATGTGGTATACAGAGAAGAGGTAGTGAAAACCTTTCCATTACATGTTAACATAATACACTCTCCATGAGATTTTAGGCCCCCATTAAGATACTGCTTCTTGAACCAGAGGATAATACCTCAGGCAGTTGGAAAACATAACAGATACACCTTTTCAACAGTAGCCACTATAAAGTTATTTCTTCATAATTTTGGGTCTTTTAAATTAATAATCAAAATAATCAACAAACATCAAACAAGAAAGTTCAATAAATATAGCATACACTGTATTCCCTCTTCATATCTAAAATAGCAAAATTACATGGATAATCAAGAATCACGCCTATAGTTCTACATACAGGGTGTACAACCTGAATTATTACCTGACTAGTGTCACCTCCAAAGGCATCCCCCATACAGGGATAGGTCTCCACCACAGCTGGAGCATCACGGCCCACAGTGTCCCAACAGAAGTCGCCATTAAGACTGCGCAGCTATTTGTCAATATAGTGGGTTATAAGTCTAAGGGGTCATTTAGTCTGTCTCATTAGTACTAAATACTGAATACATTCATTAAAAATTTTTCAATTAATAAAGCATATTATTTTCATCTCTGGTTTCATTACACAAAATGACAACTAATGTACAGGTACAAAAATCAGTCATGTGTCAAGAAACTATGTACTGTGTTGTAACATATGTTTATCAAGTTCATGCCTTTCAGCCAGCCCTGATAAAGACACCTTGAACCACCATGATAAGTATGTTATACACATCTCCTAACAAACTTTATGCAATCCTTAAATAAAAGCCACAAATAAGTTGAATTAAGCCATATACTGCTTTCCACTTGGGTTCTCAAGCTACTCTAGATCTAGGGCAGCCAGCCACAACATGGACAAGACTACCAACAAAAGAGATCTGGCTGGAGAAGTCCTTTAAGTATGTTTCATCACAATAAATAAAAGACTAATATCCAGTACTATGAAAGCTTTAAAGATATAAGCTTATTAATATTGCCAGATATTCAAATGCGGACACCAACTATTACACAGCAAGAATATGGCTAATGATCTGTCAGACAGCCCTATTCATGTGCTTTTAAAGCATAGGTCAGAGCAATTAAATATGAACTGGCCTTTTGTTCAGCATATGTTTTACATTCAGATACATCAGAACAGTGAAAAAGAAGGTAGTTACCCATGGTCAACAAATCACCTGCATATGAGAAGGTGGGAAACAATCATTCTTGATCAGCATATCAAATAGTTTAAACATATTTTTAAGAATCAATACTAAATGTTGCATTGCCTACACTGCATAGAGTCATGTAAGCCTTCAAAACTGGCTGACAGATAATCCAAGCAGTCTTCTGCAAATATGGTCTAAAAGACTTCAATGCTAGTAGAAGCATATCTCCTCTCAACTCAAACAAATTGCAGGGTAAATGCATTACACACACAGGATTTATGGAGCCATGCAAAGAGCCATGCAAACAACATTTCATTCTCCCAATCTCAAATAAATTTCACACATTTTATACTTACATCATATGTGCAAATAATTACCATGTATCGCAGAATTTCTAAAACTTAGGCAAAACAATTTGAAATCATACATAAAGAGAAACAGCAAGATTCATATTTGCATTTATGGATCAGAAGAAAGCATGTGAAAGGACTGATAGAGATGCTTACAAGAAGGTGTTACAAATATATGGTGTGGGAGGATACTACTAAAAGCAGTGAGAATGAGTGGTTACAGGTGAAGGTGTCTGTATCAAAGGTGTGTAATCTCACAACTGCTATCTAATCTGTTTATGGATGTGGTGGTGTGGGAGGTAAATGCATGGGTCATGTGGAGAAGGGAGAAGGCCTGGACGAATTCAGATATAAAAAAATATCTTTATCTCACTTTTCAAGTCATGTCAATCATAGTTATATGAGAGTAAAGTTTGATGGCAATTCAAAGACAATCTGGTACATAAATAGCAGGCGGGATAACAAAGTTGTACGCGTTTCAGAGTCTGGTGTTCTCAATTTAATGTCTCATTCTTCAGGAAAGAGACAAAGTTTCAAATGCCTAACTATATAAGACAATTAAAAAATATCAAAAGAAACTTTAGAGAGAAGGAAGTCTCAGAATGAGCAGATATGAAACACAACAGTCAGATTATAAAGCAGTATGATAAGATGTGCAGATGTGTAGGATATCATAATTATGGAGAGAATAAGAGTAAGGATATTACTGTGGCAACACTACAAGTAGTATTACAAAAGTGAATGAAAATCATATTCAAGAATGTAACATACATACTTAGTTTACAACAACAGATGATATGATTAATACTGTTATTAGATTAATAAAATGCATTAGTGAGATTGCTAAACTTAATAATGAAAACATAAAATTGTTCACTGCCTCTACATGCATAGACCATTATAATGCACGCAACTCATGGTATTGTGGTTGGGGTCCTTTTCTCTTATGGATAAAATTTTGAGTTTCATATCTTAAACCTACTTCAAAGCTTCATTTCTTGACTTAAAAAAGTCTGTATTTCTCTGGAGAAAAATTACCCGAGCATCATCTCTGCATCAGGTTCTTGAGAACAATCTCCCTTAGTTCAACTATATACCAAACACTCTACCCTACCTCCATAATACCAAAAACAAACCTCAATCAAACAGATATAAACACACATGGAAGAAAACAAGAGGCTTTGGTAATTCACTTTAGAGTTTAAATCATAGAAAATCATATCAAACAAAAACATTATGGAAAATTACCGGAGTTCCCTATATATGCTGCCAGGCAATAAATCTTATTTTTCCATGTAATAAATATCTGTACAAAATTCTTTTTCCCAAATGTTCATTATTCATGTGACAAGCAAGGCAACTCATATAATACACACATTTCCGAGAGATTAAACTGTGACACTATATAACTGCAAAGCTTTTGAACATTATATAAAGACTTAATTGTTATGTGTCACAAAAACTAAGTAACAGTGTAAAATCACTTAGCAAAGCAAACACAGAAATTTTCTGTAGCCAATACTCGACAAACAATATCCTCTCTTGGAATCCTCTTACTCTTTTGCCCAACCATATTCACACTGCAGAGACACTCAGACTCTTGCCACACACATTCAAATTCAAAACTATTCTATCGATTATCATTTGCTTTTCCTCTATATCTTTATTCTTCTCTGTCTCTACTGCTTCTCTTGCTTTCCTGAAAAACTAATTTAATCACTTAACAGTTGGGAATAACAGAGAGAGACAAGCATGTGTATAACGCAGGCCTCAAAGTTTCAGGAGAAGGTGTCCTCTGCTTGGAGGGACTCTGTCCTCAAGAAAATATTGATAAACTGAAATAGTATAAGCAAGAGATTTATACATTAAACAATAAAATTCAATAAAAACCCCAATCAATTTAACTATCTATTTACCTGTATCTATCAACAATAAATCTGGTCCTAACTACAAGGTGAAGCAGGTAGTCAAAAACAGAAAGTATTGTTTCACTTGCTGAGTTTACATTTTCAAACAGGATGAAAAGTTTTGATATATTTTTCTGGGTGTCATCATGTGTTGGTATGCCTGCTCTCCTTATTAGCCAATGACATAAACAACACAAGAAAGTTATCAGATACAAATGGAAGGTTGAAAGAACCTCCTTTACTGGTATTACTTGACACAATACCTCAATAATATAATACCTCTAATGCAGTACAATACAAGTATGTCTTAAGAGCAACTGGGAGTGTTTCAGCAATTTTCATGCAACGGACCAGGTAGCAGTGCTGGGTGATTTAAACAGGAAAGTCAAAAATGGGGTAGTTGAGGGGCAGGGGGTACTCAGTAAAATGACTGAAAATGATGAACAGCTTGTGAAGCCGTGCTGAAAAACGGCTGGTGATTGGGAATACTTGATTTAAAAACGGGCATACACAAGTATAAGTACGTGAGTACGAAGGATGGTAAGCGGGCATTACGAGACTACATACTAATTGATATGGAGGCAAAAGAGACTCTTAGATGTGAATGTGCTGAAAGGGGCAGCTGGTGGGATGATATCATTACCTGGAGGAGGTGAGAGTGAAGACTCACAGAAGCTTTTGGAAAAGAGGAAACAATACTGGTGAGAAGAAACTGCTGACAGTAAGTGAGCTTAGAAAGACACTTATGAGAAGAAATACCAGACGAGATTGACTGTAAAATGGCCAAAGGTGAGAGGAGAGGATGAGGAATGGCAGGTATTTAGGTACGCAGTGTTGGCATGTGCAAGAGAAGTACATGGCATGCAGAAGGTGGGAGGTGTACAAGTGAGAAAAGGTAGTGAGAAGTGAAATGAAGAAGTAAAGCTGCTGGTGAAAGAGAAAAGAGAGGTGTATGGGTGGAACTTAGAAGGAAGGATAGCAAATGATTGGGAGATGTGCAAAAGAAAGCAGCAGAAGGTCAAGAGGAAGGTGCAGGGGTTAAAAAAAAGGGGGCAAATGAGAGTGGGGTTGGTGACATTCAGTAAACTTCAGGGAAAACAGGATGTTTTTGGAAAGAGGTCAACATTGTGAGAAAAACAAGAGAACAAATGAGAAAAGTGAAGTGGGCAAATGGGGAAGTGGTAACGGGCAGCAATGATGCGAGGAGGAGATTGAACGAATATTTTGAAGCCTTGATAAAAAATCTCTGACCTTTTCTTTCTCTTAGGAGACTCCCAGACAAACCTCATCAAATGCTCTGTACTTTATGCTCATTCACAGCTTTCTTATCTCATGTGGCTGCATGAAACTTACATAACTGTCTGTAGCCTTTAAGCTATCCTCTAAAGTTGTCTTACCTATGTCAAAATCAGGGCACAGTCTAGCTCTTGGCTCACCTTTGTCCATGAATTTCATGTTTATTTATTGGTGAATACTTAATACCACATACTTAACCAACTCTGTACTGCTTCCACACAAACTTGCTGACATACTTGTAATGTTTTTAGCTGACACTTTGAAGGGGAAGACTTATTTTTCTGATGAAGCCCAATATTAAAGAAAGTAGTCACTGAGAAAACAGCAAGGGACATTTGACAATATAAACAAAAGCAGCTACAGATTCCTAAAAATCAGTGCCTCTAGTGACCAGCCTGCAAAAGACAAAGGTTTATTTTGGGGTCTGAATGTCGTTAAACTTGACTTTTGATGTGTATTTGGAAAACAACTTCATTTTTTTTACATTTGGACAAATCCTGATGGATACTTGGAATAATTAGATGCCAGGGAAGAGGATTTTCAAAAATTTTCTCTACTCCTATCTATGGTAGTGGAAACATTACACAAGTTTTAGCTATCTAACTGCTAATGCACCTTTTAAGTTCTTAAACAAGTATTTCAAATAATGCTTGTTTCCTATGCTTGAATATTTGTACACTCATAAAATTTTTCTGATTTTCAGGCCTTACCCTTATGTAACTGCTGGAAATAATAAATGTCAGAAATTGACAGGATGATCCTTAAACTGAAATTATCATAAGAAAATATAAGACCAATGAAGTAAAAAAACTTCAATATTGTACTTGGTACTTTTCCTCATAATCATTAACTCATACAAAGCAAGATGGTGTTCATCATGATGCACTAATAAAATGTAAGTTTTCAAAGCAAAACAAAAATAATCCTCAGAGTTTACTATGACCTTTAAACATGTAGAAATAAATTAATCATATTAATCATTTATCTGTCTATAAAGAAGAAAGAGAATATTAGAAAAAAGTTTGAGCTAATCAAAAGTCCTGTGTACTAACCTCTCCCCAGTAAAGGTTGGGTGGAAGCTCTGGATACTTGCGGAGCATGTCATATGCAACATTGTCCATAAACCACTGGAAGTTCTTACATCCTAACCGGTTTTTCAGTTCAATTTGCTCACTAATGTCACCCATGTCGAGATACCTACCAAAAGGAAGTAAATTGGATACAAGATTAAACACAAAGTTAATGCAGTACATGTTACTTTATTATCTTTCAAAGTATAATCTTCCAGTTATGATATCCTTTCTATGGGACATCGAAATACCATGCCCCAACCAATTGTTCATCATGCATTATTTTAAGCATGCAAGAACCAGTAAAATCACTACATTAACACATTACTCTCCTGGAGAGGTGTCCAGAGGAAGGCAACAAAATATGATCAGAAGTAAGGGAATTAAGCTACAAGGAGAGGGGTAGCAGCCATGGAATAATCCATTCTGGGAAAAAGATGGTAGAGGGGAAATATGGTAACAACATACAAGTTCCTGAACTGATCAAATGAAATACTGAGTAGTTCTTTAAAATCTGAAATGCCATGTTGATAATGAGAACACAGCAGGACACTAAGTAAGAATAAAGTGGAATAAGAGTTGAGGGTTAAACAAAAGAAATTTGAAAAAACTGTCTCCCTGCATTGCCTAAACAGGTGAGCACATGGATACACACAAATACACAAGGGCACATGCATGCACACCCACAAAATACTGATACATCAAACATTCACCCTCACCTTTCATAAATTTATTAAGTTAAAGGTCAAAACAGGAATAAATGATTATCTTCATGAATTTAATGGAAAATTCATTGACACTGATGAAGATGTGAGAAGTTAAATAAGTTTCAGAGCAGCATCTCACCATTTGCACTTATAAAGTGTGTACGAATCTAATGACAGGCATCTGGGGTTGCCGTTCAAATTTCACTAACTTACAATTATGGCTCTGCAGACTGGAAGACAGCCAAAGGAAAGCCAGCTTTATAAAAATAACTGCATTAATAAAAGACCTAGGAAGCAAAGTTTTACACTAAATATAGCTTGTCTGACCTTGCCAAAGGTTCACGAGTGTAGAAATATTCCTTATACTTGTCATCAAACCATGTTTCAATGACTCTTTTATAGTTGATAGTAATAAGGGGCCCTTTCTTCTTTTCTGCTAGCTTGCCGAAGTTATAGGGCATGAATCCTCTATAAACATGACCCACACGAGAACAAGGTACCCATTCAATGCTGCCACCACACTGCCATATCTGTTAGTTGAAAGACAAAAATATCTTTTTACTAAAGAGACTTCTTAGTCTAAACAGAACAACCCATGGATGCAAGTACCTCAATGCCCAAAATGCAGGCTCATATTAAAGCTAAATAACTTGGAAAAGTTTTTCTGCTTTATATTTACTCTTACGCTAAACACTACTACTTTGATACATAACTACCATAATAAGGGCTGACAATTGCTTTTTAAGGTAAACAAAGGTTTCCTATACTAAAGAGGCCTGTTGACAGGTAGCACAAAGTAACACATGTCAAATGACCTCAGCTACTTCAATTTTCATCTAAACTTTCTAAAAAGTACTTATGCATTCATAAAGAAGAGACATCATGAGGTGGGTGCGATACAAGCATCTGACTTGCTTGTCTAAATACTACTTGGTTTCAAGCCCTTGTCTAAAAATTACTGTTTCAAACCCCCTCTTTTTACACTGGAAGCAAACTATGAACAAGTGTTTAATGAAATGAAAAAGTGGTCTAAAATTAGGTGGAGATCACTCATTAAACTACCAAAGACTGTGAGTCTCATTATAATCAGAAAAACAATAATATGTGATTTGGTTAACTGCCCATAAAGTTACAATGTTTCAAGTTTCATGGATGATGTAATACTCCAACTAATATGGAATGGAAGCATTTTGTGAAGAGAGCTGTAAATGGAGATGCTAGTCTCTTTCTGATAAAATAATCTTGTATGCAATGATATATTAAAAAGTACTTACATAAGTTTGGAAAGTTCATGTTTCTCTTTAATACAAAGGTAAGGGCTGATGATCTTCATGAGTTGAAAGGTTGTGTACCTGCCTTACCCTAAGAAACTGAGAACAAAGTTACTGATGACAAAGAGATAATGACACAGAATCATAAAAACTTTTAATAGTAACAATAAAATGATGTTTTGGAAACAGGCTAATAGCATAAGAAAAAAACAAGATATATATATATACCTGGGGATAGGGGAGAAAGAATACTTCCCACGTATTCCCTGCGTGTCGTAAAAGGCGACTAAA
>JAYMFT010214503.1:0-25310 GCA_038088735.1 Panulirus argus
GGTGTGCCGTTTTGATAACTGCTTCTTTCCCAACATGTCGAAGCTTTGGAACTCTCTACCTTCTCATGTCTTTCCCATTAACTATGACCCAGCTCATTTCAAAAGACAGGTCTTTCATTTTCTCAAAAATCCGTAGATACTTTCATTTTCTCAAAAATCCGTAGATACTTTCCACGTCTTTTCTTCCCATTTCTTAATTCTCTCTATTTTTCAATTAGGGCCCGGCCTTGATGTGGACTTTTGTCCGTGACTGGAGCCTGGGGAGAAAGAGAGAAAAAAAAGGAATATGGTTAATATGATTTAGCTCCAGTTTATTTCTTAAGTACAGCCATAACAGCTTATATTGTATATATTTGTTTGTTTCACTGATTGATTGTACTTTGACCTATTTTTGATTTGAGTTACATGAAATATGAATGATCTGATATTCTTGATTTTGCTTATTGCTTGTTGCATTTAGTAACATTAATAGAGCTTTTAGATAATGGAGGATTTACTTGTCAGTATGCTATTCAGATGTTTCCATACACACCCGTTTCTAGCTTCAGGTAGTTTTGAATGTGTAGTCATGTAAACTTCAATTTTTATGTATTTATATTCAATGTAACAGAAGAGTAAGTGATAATTGTGGTTTATCTATATGACAGTGAAACGGAAGAAGACAGCAGTCCTCCATCACACCGTAGGAGTTCGTGTCGTCTGCACAACGGTCCTCATCATGGAAAACATTACAAGAAGCCTCAGCAGTATTCCCATAGCCTTCCTGCCACTCCCAGAGTAAATAGCAGCTCCCAGAACTCAGGTGTTAATGGGAACTTTCCTCTTGGTACATCTCCTTCATACAGTGCTCTCCCGAACTTACTGACACCTCATGTCATTGATCAGACTAACCCAGAAAACATAACCTTGAACAACACCCACTATGTCACCTGCCAGACAGGTGTAAGCCATCTGGAAAATTCTGTGTTCCTAGGACCACAAGACTGTAAGCTGATGGGTGCTATAGACTACAGCAGCCTTCCACTTCCCCAAGAGGACCATGGACCTATGCGGAGAAGTCGAGATATTAGCAGACACATGAGTGAGCCATGCATAACACAGTCACGGAGGTGCTCCAGTTATGTATCGTGTTCTCCCAAGAAGAAGGTGGTAAAGCACAATTCTAAAGTTAGTGTATCAGGTAAAGAGAGTGGGGTCATGGATAACATTAAAGAAAGTGGCCAGAGTGAAGGTGAGACTGAAGAAATTAATGCTTTAGAAGTGCAGTGGAGGTTTATTCAGACACTAGTGGCAGAACTAAATGCAACAAAGGCCAGTAATAGAAAACTGATGGCAGAATTGCACCAAAGCAAAATGGAGATACAAATGTTGAAAGCATCTCTTGACTCATACCATGAAAGTGGTCTTCAGCCTGGAGCCATTACAGGTATTGCATGAAATTTAAATTTTTTTAGGTATATCATCTGTTTATGCATTTGTTTGTGTATGTTTGTATGATGATGATACTATATAAAGTCTCATTAATAGTAAACTAGAATTGTAAATGATAATGATGATATGAATAGTAATTGTAAAAATTATAATAATTTTTTCATGCATATTCGCCATTTCCCGCATTAGTGAGGTAGTCAAGAAGAGATGACTGAGCCTTAGAGGAATGAATCCTCACTTAGCCCCATTCTATATTCTTTATTTTGGAAAAGTAAAACGAGGGGAGGATTTCCAGCCCCCTGCTCCCACCCGCTTATGTTGCCTTCTACAACACACAGGATAATAGTAATAATGATGATAACATTGATAATACTAATACTAATAATAATAATGATAATAATGATGAAAATTTTTATACTTGTTTGCCATTTTCCAAATTAACTAGGTAGGCCAGGAACAGATGAAAAAATGGCAGTGATTTGCTCGCATTCATTCTCTAGCTGTCATGTATAATGCACTGAAACCAGTTCTCCCATATCCACAGCCAAACACCACAGACTTTTCCATAGTTTGCTATGACTGCTTTATATGCTCATGACCCTATTATCTGTATCACTCAGCATGCAGGTGTAGGTAGCTTATATATATCTACATCCTCATAGATAAAGGAAACTTATGGTTTGCAATAAAGAAATGTGTTACAATTTGCCAAGTATTAATCAAGAGGTAGAGAGGAGGTTTTGTTTGCGGATCGAGGTACAGCAACCCAGATGTGTACGAGGCAGAGAAAGAAAGAAAGGGATATGGGCCAGCTTAAGGATATATGACTGCTACTGCTGTGCTGGCTCTGTACACCACTGCCACTGCTCCTCCCAAGTGTTGATAATATTATTTATTTATCTGTCTATATCTCTGATGCATGTCACCTCTGGTAACTCTCATCCAGGCGACAGCCAATGCAAAAGAGTTTGCATTTATCACAGTCCTTACATGCCTCCTTCGCATATACCATTCTACTCGTTCTTCTACTATTCTGTCCCTCCAGTACTCTTCCCCTCTATTTCCCCATTTCACTGGTGATCTTCCTCTCACACCAACCCCGTTATTTATGCTATCATTCACTTTCCCTGTAAACTCCCCCTCTGGCATTCATTCCACAAGCCTAAACCCCTACAAAGTAATATGTTTCACTCAGTTGACCACAAAAATTTTCAGACCCTTTGGATATTATGCCGTACCAAATCTCTGGAACACCCCTTCATTTTTTCCTCATTCATCTAGTCATGCCACTAGTTCCTCACAAATAGCTCATTTCCACAGCCTGGATTCTTGACATATGATATTAACTGTTATTTTATTGAAGTGATTATAGGCAGTGGCTGATAACGTATTTAGAAAATACATACAAGAGTGTGCATTAGGGCTATAGATGTTGGGTAGTTGAACAGATGGTCCTCACACAAACAGACAGGTGGTAATGTGCAATCAAATTATTATTGATGATTTTCACAGTGATTTTAGATAGTTGGTATGGTTATTATTCTAACTGCCTCTCGACAGGTGTGAGTGTGTTTGTGATTACTGTGTGTATTTTAGGGAGAGTAGCTCAGTTCTACACTTTAAGACTTCATGTATGTTTATATTGTCCAGATAAAGAATGAAGTCTCATATTTAACTTTCTTTTTAGAAATGGTTGGGCAGATACATGCTGCTCAAAAAGTACGAGATGAAGCTATGATGTCAAGAATCAAACTTGCCAATGAAGAGCGAGATGCAGCCCTGACTCACAGCAGAACCATGATGGACAAATTGAGTCTCTCACCTCGGGGAACCAGTGGCCCTGGCAGCAATGTGGATACCACTGAACAAGTATGTGGAAACTTAAGAGTGTTCTACCTTGTTTTTACAATATTAGTTAGGCCTCAGCTGTTGTGGTGTTATTTATATGGCACTGAAAGGAGAAAAGTAAAGAAAGTATAAAACTTATGAACTGTCTAAGAGAAACTGAATGAGAAACTAAGAGATACTGGTGAAATAGTTCAAAGTTAGTTTGAAGTGTTCTGGAAGCACCATAAGGGTGCATTAATAGCATCTGCCATAAAGGTGAGTGACACTGTAGCCAGAGTGTGGGTAAGGAGGAAAGACATTATAAAGGAGAGAGTGAGAAGGGCAGTAATTCTTTCTAAAGAATAATGAGTGAATTGATAAAGAATGGTGTGAAACTGCTATTTAATGGACTGTTGAAGTGTGTAAGGGACCAGAAAATTTTTTATCTTCCTGATGACTGGACTGAATCAGTAAATTCTCAGATATGTTAGGTAAAGGGAGTAAAAATTGTCAGAATTATAGAGGAACAATTCCTGTAAGTATAGGTGATAAAGTTTGCAGTATAAGTTTAGTGGTTTATGATTATGGTAAAAGGATTTGTTAATCAAATCTGAAGTAAATAAAAACATCTGAACAGCAATGCTCTAATTTTTTGCTGTTTTACTTGAAAGTGTTTTTAAGAAATGGAGTTACAGTGTGTATATGTCCTATGATCTTGATGGGAAATTTGGTATTTTTAGACATGCATGTAGAGGTCATTCACCTGTGTCCAAGATGGAAATAGATTGTGAAACATATATCATTTATCATCATTTCCTGTCTTTATAAGCCATTCAGTTACCCAGATTCATTACTCATCAGCCCATCTTCCAATTTAAGCTTCATCCACTGCATCCATTTTTCAGCTCACCTTCATACTGAAACTCACACCCTCCCTTATCATCCAACTGTCATCCCAGCTGTCCTCCTAAACTCACACACACCCATCGTATCCACTCATCAATCCATCATCCTGTCTTCCCACGTACTTGTCCCAGACCCTGTTGATGAAGTATGTGATCCTCCAAAATCAACATGATATATATTTAAAGTAATTTTATACTTAAAGTAATGTATATTCCTATATATCCCCACATCCCTCCACTATCGCAAGTTGCTCATCATCCCACTATCTCAGCCCGCCCTCTTGTACCCGCTCATTCTTCTGTGGATGCCCATCCATTGGGTAATAATGATCCAGTCACCAAACATTCATTCTGTTGAATTTATCCATCCATCTACACACACATAGTGCATGTTATCCATCCAGCTACTCTCATTACTTATCCACCAAATTGCCCCATATCCATATATGATCTGCCTACCCATACTTACTTCCAGGAAGCTGTCTTCCCACTCACCCAAACCTACTCATCCATATCTTCCTTCCCACATGCCCACACCCACCCACTGACTCCATCACCCCTAGCCACACATTCACACCCATTTACCCACCTAACCCATCAACCTATTCACACCTGCCTATTCATATATCCACTTACACCCAACCAGTTTACCCGCCAATGCCCATTTACTCAACACAGGTACCCATATCTACCCACATCCACTGACTGACACGTGTCACCAATGTTTGTTCTCACGCAACTGTATTTTTATCCCTACCCACATTTATGCACCTTACTGAAACCCATCCACCTTTTCTCATTCACAAATACTCAAATGACCTCATTGTACTTGCCTGTCCAGCTTATCTCCACCCTTGCTTACTAACCTTTACAGTAACACATGCCTGACCCCACCCACTCATACATACCTTCCTGAATCCATCATTTGACTTATCCTTACCAACCCCCATCTTCCTCTGTCCATCCACCCCCGACTTACCCACTTGTGTCTGCTCATCTTTACCAACCCATCTGCACCCATGCACACACCCCTCCTTTTATTTAAAGGTGCTGAAATATATATCTCAGCTAACACTTGCCAAAACCATTGTTAGGATCTTCCATCTGCTGGTAACAGTAGCTGCACCAATTCTCCAAGACGTAGTGACAGACGCCATCGCAGATCTAGTGATCATACTCCCTCATCCATGCCTTCTGGTACTGTATACACCTCAGCTCCTCCAGCTTATACACAGGTATTCTTTTGAATGCATAATGGGCATCACTGGTAGAGGCATGATTTTTTTTGCATTTGGTTGTTTGCAGACGTTTTGTTTAGTTTATATGGATCCCAATAGTATTCACTGTCTTATGCTGTAGATATTTTGTATGCATTCTTCTCTTTAGTTTGCAGTTTGGGTTTTTTCATTCTCCAAAAAAATAGTATTTGAAACTTTTACATATTTACTCCTAGCTTTGGTATATGTTAAGTGCACTAGTACAGAAATTTAAATGTTCAGAGAATTATTTGGGAAATGTATGTTATATAAACTTTTGAGCAGGCATCTTTTCAAGCTGGACCTCAGGCACTAAAAATTGTCAGATTTACTTTATTCTGCATACTAAAAGTTTTGAAATACATGAATTGATGTGGAAATATATTGTAGCCTATTCGTAATACCAGAAAATCTGTTCATTTTTCATGTATTTTGGACTATTACTTCACTCTCCATATCTATATATGAATAGGTACCTTTACTTCTGAAAACTTTTTGTAGGTAAGGATAGTTTAATAATAACAGATTTCCTAGGGTTCATGATAAATTTTGATGTCTGTGAAATTAATGCATTATACACAATTTGTCTGTTTTGGTGTGTTTGATGTTGTCACAGAAAAATGAGCAGCAGTATCATAGTTGTATTGTTGGTGTGGTGGTATGAAAATTTCATATTAAATCATAATCGTGGTAGAACTGTTGGTTTAGTGGATGATTAAGGTAGTTTATTTCTGCACGCAATTGCACCCAAAGAATGAAAGCCTGTTCTTTTTGATAAGGTGCACATGTTTATATAACTGCAACTCTTTTTCACATACTCAGATAGCTAATCTTATTGGGTCTAATCACTTGCCAGTTACAGCAGTGTCAACAACAGGCACCACTTATTAATGAGATGATGAATCTGCCATGTATCTTAGAGAAGGGTATTGCAATTATAATGTTTTTGTAAATATCTTCTTTGCGTAATAGATTCCCTGAACTGTGTGTAGTTGTCAAGAATTTCAACAGTAACAGGAAGCGTTTTCTATTTCTAGTGATGAGATTTTTGGCAAGTTTCAGCAAGAGATCTTGTGTTTAGAAACTAATCATTGTGACTAACATGACACATATAGACTGTCAAGTATTGGACAAACTATCAACTTAATATGGTAGGAGTGTTGAAAAGGAACAGTGTACATAGAGGCAAGATGACTGTTCCAGGAACAGCTTTACTAACAGGAAAGCTCTTGTATCGGGTATTTTCAGTACCTCCCAATACAGATACATATGTACACTTTTAATGTCTCTAGTCAATTGTTCCACTGAACAGTGAAAATTACAGTCACAAAGACAACAAGAAGAAAGCATGAGAAAAAAAATGTTTAGTTATGTAACCCCAGGACCACTTTAATTATCTACTTGCAGCTGCAAGGTTGCACTCCACACAGGCAGAGTAAGGCAGGCTCCTTTAGGGTGAGGAGGTCCTTGATGATGCTGTACTGCTTTTCATATGCTTGGAGTGGGATGGCCTCATTAAAGGTGAATTTTCATTCGCAGTGTAACCACTTGCAGGCAGAGTTTGGTAACACTGGAAAAATGTGTCCCCATAGTAAACAAAATGGATGCTTTAAAATCTACATATATAGCCACAACAAGTAAGAGGAACAGATCTTCCCACTGTCCCTCTACAAACCCAGACAGCCCAAGACAAAGAGAGAAATTAAGCTTAGAAGAGAGTAGGCTGGTTGTTGTGGTAGAGTGAAGAAATCACAATAGCAGCCTGAAGATTTCTGCTGTGGATGAAAGCTGAGTAGGGAATGAAGTTAGGCAATTGCATGATTAGGTTATTCATTAGGCCACAACAAGGGAACAGTATGTTGCTTAGGGTAGCTCTGCTGTAAGGGCAAATCAAATGTAAATCAAAGAATATGATTAGGATTTTGCCTAATTATATTATGCCAAAGGAGTCAGGGCTCTTTGCTTTACCTTGTTCAAAGAGCTAAGTCTTTGTTGGAAGAAGTAAGGAAAGTAAGGGTGGATAACTTATGTTGTACACTTGGAAGCTGTGTAGTATGAGGAAATTACCAAAAGACACAAGCATGGAAGCCTTGAAAGATATAGCTATGTAGGATGCATAGCTGGGCAACACAATGTTAAGTGCTGCCATTTTTCTCTGTAGTCAGGCAAAAAGGTGAATGTTCACATCTTTAGAAAATAGTCAACTATTGTGACTTGTTTTTCATGGTTATTTTAAGAGGTGATAACAATAATTATTTTGACGTTTCATAAGATTTATAATACATAACGTAATCTAGGAAAGAAATTAGGGCTATTATATCTTTTGCTTGCTCATACTAAACTATAGAAATTTCCTTATGTAAAAACTGATCTTTGCTTTAGTGTGTGAGCATGTCACTTACAAATAGACAATGACTAAATTCTTTCTGATTGCAAATAGTTGTGTAGCAGTTTTGCCAATAATCAGTGTACATTCATTTGAATATGCAAAAAATTTGATCAGTGTGTAAACAAAATTTGGTAAGAAATTGTTTGCTTACATCAGATGGTGTGGTCAGTGCAGAATATTCTTCAGCATTTGATGAAGTTGGTTAGAATATCAAATTTTGGCTTGACATAAGCTTATGCTTGTTTATAAAGATTTTGAGATTTATGTGTAAAAGATGATGTTGACATGAATGTTTCACTAGCTAAATGTGGAATTGTTTTTACTTTGTAAGCTACAGAAGCAAATCAGCTGCCCATATCAGGACTCTTAAAGGCATTAGATACATATAAATTGTTAAGCAGAACTTTTAAACAAAGCCTCTTTCTTTCCCGGGGAGCAGTGATGACTGGCTCGTTGGGCTCTGCTATCCTGTTGCTGCTGGTTTCTGCCAAGCATGTGGTTACTCTTCAGTGCATGTCGTGCTTCCAGGGACTGGGCTCTTTTGCCACTTGTTTACCTTTGCATGGTGGACAGTATTAAGGTCTCTTTATGCTAAATGAATATTTCTTTGTAGCCTTGAGTTTGTGTGCCAATTTAATAACTTCGGTATTTTTGTATCATTTTGGTGTTTGTTTGGAGAAATTGCAGATAATGAAAAATTTTCCTTGTGTAGAAAATCTGTAAAAGTATCATGAGAATATTATAAGATGAATAGCTTCAAATAATGGACTGTAGTATTGAGTTTAGCTAAATTTGTGAAAAAACACAAAAGAAATTGAAGTGGAGAGTATGTGGCTAACCAGGGGTCGGAGCAGAGGTCCCTTGGTGACCGTGAGGCTGCCATGCTGTCTCAGCTCGCCACCTTGGAGGATGAACTACGCACTTTGCGGCTAGCGACGACTATCCACCATACCATGCATGAGGGAGGCGAAGGTGTTGCAGGAGCTGCTCAAGGTATGTGTTGTGTCTGCTGGGACTCTGTGTGACATTCCAGTGGAAAGCTGATTACTGTAATTGACTTTCTCTGATTTTATTTTGTTTTTAATAGTTATTGAATTTTGTGAGTGGCCTCACAAGATTAATTGTTTTCTTTTGGATCTGTGATTGGATATATTGTTGAGTTTACAGACTACCTGGGATGCAAAGTGCTGTATTGCAGCAAACTGTAGTGTCACAAAGATGCTGTCCTTCACAGGTGAACATTCAGCCTCTAATTAAAAGAAAGATAGATGAAAAAGAAAAAAATCAGAAGTAAGGGTTGCTGGACTGATGGTAGTGGTCTTGGCTTTAAGACCTCATTTCTTGGAACATAACAAAGGAACTGTCAAAAAGGTGAAGTTGATGATATATTGAGAAGTTTCAAACTAAAGGAAGCAAAACCAATGATGACAGTATTTAAAGATCCTTGACTTCTGTTTGGAATACTCGTGTGTGCCGACATCACCATACATGGCCAGAAAAATTGCCAAGCTAGATTTGTAAAAAACTTTCACTATTGGAACTATAAAGTATTTGCATTTCAGGGACAGGCTTTAAAGTTTGACCCATTTGACAGTAGAGGTAAATGATACATCACAATAGATGGATGGAAAGTACTAGAAGGCCTAGTTTTACTTGTATACAAAGATTATTCCAGTTAGAGTAACTGAATGGGGAAAATATGCAGATAAATCTACCTCTTCTTAGGTGGTCCAGACCAGTTAGGTTGCAGTACATCAAAAGTAGACTGGCAGCACCAAACTGAGACTATCCACAATCAAAAAAGAAGAGCAACATTGGCTCTGGTTTGTAGTTCGTTGGGCGATTGTCAAGGAATACCGGATGTCTTTGGCTTGTATAGTAAGCAGATCTTGCTAGTCCAGCCTAATGGAAGAATCTTGCCATTTGTATTCATAAATGTGACGTGGTTAGGATATATGTTCACAGTCAGTGGATGATTTTTAGTTTACCTTTTCAGTGCTCTTCCTTGTAACCCATTCCAACATATAAACTACTTGTCATCGTTTTCATCTCTTATTCCAAGACTTAAATACTGTATATAAACATAAAGTTAATGAAACAATAGTGGGCAGTTTCTGGCCAATGTAAAGAGTAGTATAGTCAATTGCATGTTTTTCTTCTCATTTTTGACTGATGTAGCAATTCTTCTTAGGATCCCTTTTGTTATTCTTACTGCTGAAATTTGTTTTATAATCTTAATAAACCCTTTTACATGAAGTATTATGCTTTGTTTTTAACTTAAAATACCCTTCTTTTGTAGGTATCAGTCGCATCTCAGCTGAGTACATGGAAGGTCTCTGTACACAGTTGCGAGAGAGTGAAACTTTGAGATGGCAGCTGCATGACCATTGCACACGCTTAGAACGACTGGTAAATGTTTTGCGCAAAAAAGTGAATGGCCTTAATGTTGTTGAGCCAAATTTACGACAAGAGGGCACTAAGTTGACTTTAGTAGACCTCAGTCTTCATGGTCCTCCTGCAGATGGACCCCAAAACTCAGGGCATCACAACCCTCCTACTTCAACTTCCTCAGAAGGGGAACCTAGGGACAGTCTGTCATCTCTGGAATCTGTAGAGACAGCCTCAGCTTCATCATGGAGGAGAGGAGATGTACCCAGTACCTCAAGTCATTCCACAACAAACGTGCATTCCAGTTACTTGTTGCCTCACACGTCCAGCCCTCATTCCACCCTGAATACAACCCATAGCAATCATGCTAGCATTATTCATTCTACCATGACACAGTCTGCTCCCATCCAATCAGTGTCCATTCATTCACATCACACAAACCTTTCCCCATCTCTGAGCCATACCCCTAATGCCTCCCCACATCACCACCAGCCACAAGGGCCTAGTGTCATTAATGAGCGAGAACCTAGGTACATTCATGGTGTCACTATTGTGGGGCCTATTACTGAGCTTTGATTTGCATTTCAAAAGTTTTGTACAATATGAACCAGATCTACCTTTGATTATGGAATCCTTTAAATGTAACAGTTTTTAATTTTGAACCAATTGGTTTGGTTAAGTGAAGAAAATTTTATGATGTGGATTCACCTTCTATGTAAATGGCATTGAATATTAGAAAAGAAAGTGTCTGTAATATATTATGATCTAATATTGCAGTCAGCAAAACTTGACATTTCCGTCCTATCATCGTACTTATATGTGTGATATACATGCCTTGTCGTTCTTGGTCTTCTCAGTTTCCTAGTATGGTGCTCCATGACCTTTTATTAAGGATCTGAGTTCATTGTAGTCTTCTTCTAAGCAAGGTGGTAGAATTGTTGATATCCCTGTATGGAAGGAAATATTCAGTCTTAACCAACCCTTTTTTTCATGGTGTTCAAAACATGTTGATATTTTAATCATTCAATTAACAAGAACCATTACCATTTATCTAGAATGTTGGATAACTGCATATATCTGCATATTGGGCTCGGAGTAGGGAAACC
The DNA here is from genome assembly GCA_038088735.1 of Panulirus argus. Taxonomy (NCBI): domain Eukaryota; kingdom Metazoa; phylum Arthropoda; class Malacostraca; order Decapoda; family Palinuridae; genus Panulirus; species Panulirus argus. The sequence continues at coordinate 11,303 of JAYMFT010214503.1, forward strand.
AGTGGCTAGTTATGAATGTCATCTTTCTCGTACTGGTTTCTGAGTATATGAATGGGTAAATCTGTATACAGTCTCGTTAGTGATTTCATCTACCTAGAGTCATTAGGTTTGTTAGATTGATTCATCATGAACAGGTAGTTACATGAAAGAACCTTTTAAGCCTTAACAAGTAGACCATCTCATAATTATTTTGTTGTATTTATGTTGCTTCATTACAGCAATACCTCAGTCCTGTCGTGATTATTGTATACACTTTATTATTACACCTACGACCACTTGAACATTTGTATCTATTCATTTGAGAATTGCTGGTTTATTATCTTTTACGAATTAGGACTGTGTTCCTTAAAGTAAGTTTATTGATTGCTTTGCACAAAAAATGATTTAGAGACTTCTTTGAAATACTTTTCAGTGACTTAAGTTACAGCATGCAGTGGGAAAAAGTTAGGTCCTTCAGTGCATACTGACATATAAACTGATCCAAATACCAACTCAGAGTTATGATACAACAGAGCCTTTCCTTGAGCGTGAAATAAGATGGATTATCCAGACTTGACCCCTTTCTTCCTCCTTTCCTTCTATTGTACGATGGGATTATCCAGACTTGACTCCTTTCTTCATCCTTTCCTTCTATTGTACGATGGTTAAGTTTATTTTTCTTACAGTTCTACTGTTAAATCATATTTCTACTAGCTCAGTTCAATTATCACCTATTATCATATTAATTGGCTTCATTTGCACTATTGTTAGGTTAAAATTGATATTTAAAGTCAATGATTTTCTCCCAAAGTATCCTGAATTTTGATTTAGTGGATATTATGTTTTGTATATACGTATTGAATTTTTCTTCAGATATCTCATTCTTTGGGATTTGTTTCATCTCTACAGTCTGTTCATTGTGAGGGCATAAGCTTAAAGGATTTTATGTCTGTACAGCAGATTTTTGCCTTTTTAGCTTTCATATTTTTAGATAAGGATTCAGCTGCAGGGAAAGATTCTGCTGGAAAAGAAAGAAAAGTTGCACTGAATAAAGTTAATTGATTATGAACTAAAGTTCTAAAGTAATTTTCTTGTGAGTAAGTAATTGAAGTGTAATGAGTAATTCTATCTATCCATCTATCTCTGACGCCTGTTCCAATTGGAACTCCCTCAAAGGGGTGGCCACGGCAACAGAGTCTCCATAACAAAAAAATTCTGGTGCCGCTTCTTAGCCTGTGTCTCACCCTTATCATGCCTCTGGCAGAAGGCAAATCTAGTTCAGTGCTTGCAGAGGCTTCTACCTAATGTTCCAAATGACTACTTGTATCTAATGCTCCTACCTACTACTTCTCCCTAATGTTTCTACCTAATGATTAATTATATCACATAATACATATACCGTTAGAAGATTGGAGTATAAGGAAACATGAAACATCTAGACTTATAAGCAAGAATCACAGAAGATATGGATAGGATAAGTCAAGGCAGCTTGATTTCGCTGATAGAGTCCTCTGCTTTATTTTATGATATTTACACATACTTTCAAAGAATCTCTTAACTTGGTGTAGTTTTAGGTTTCAGATGAATCTCTTCTCTCTGTAAAAGTAGTTTTGATCATGTTCATAAGTTACGGGTATATTGTTGCTTTGCTTTGTTGGTTTATTATTGATGATGGGAGGGACAGATTGAAACTGACTCATTCATCAGACACTGCTCACTTTTGTTTTGTCAGCCCATGAATGTCTTACTCTGGTATGATAAAGCAGCCTATGATTTGACATTTTGTACATCTTGCAGTTATATAAGTTACTCGCAAAACAGTGCCTGCAGTTGGTATACTTATTCTATTGAGTGGCATATGCAGTTGCTGTACTCACTAGATCATTACTCAAGTGATGGTCATCTGCATTTACCACTGTTATCCTGCTAATTGGTAGTACCTGGAAGGCAGGTGATTACAAAATACATTCATAAATAAAACTATAAAGCTTATGCAGTGTTTATACAATTTGAAAATTAATATTTCTTCTTAGAACACCTACTTAAGGAGAAAAGGGTTAGTTTTGTTGAGACACATGAAAGTCCAAATAAAAGTTTTGCTGACTCCATGTTAAGCACGTCAAACTGGACTAACATATCACATTACAAATAGACTCTACCATAACATATTGCCAATAGAAACAAATGCCCTCTCTTTGAAATTTGTTCAGATAAGATAAGGCTCATTTCTTATATTTTTGCATCTGTAGAAATTGCTATTTCAATCCGTTATATGTTTCCTCACATACTTTACATTGCAGTAAGTCCACTGTTGTATTATCTTGTGAATGTTGATATTGTCTGTTGTTTATTTAGATTGTATTGGTGACTAACTTGTACTCTTGGTATGAAAATTTATAAGTAGGGGACACACATTTAAAGCTGGGCTGAGATCTTTTGTAGTTTCTGCACAATTCTAATCTTTTATGCTCAGGACCATCAGTGATAATAGTGTAAACCCTAAATATCCCTTTCCTATGTTTATATAATAGACATTCCGGGATCAAGCATTGCCTCTTCTTTAATGAATTAACTATATTCTCTGTGCCCTGTATCCTAACTATGTGTATATATTTTTTTTTAATTTGTTGTGCCATAATCAACATCGGCAACTTGAATATTCCTCTCAACCTTTGGCTGCTATACATTGCACTAAACACATTACATTATTTGTCATTGCTGTATGTTTCCTTTTTGCTGTTTGACTTCTTGAAAAAAAGAGTTGTAAAGTGGTGCAAGGGATTAGTAAGTGTGAGCACTTGAAAGCCTTTTGCGTCAAGTATGTTATTTAGCACCAAAATAACATCAGTCATGACAGACATTTTGTAACGTATCAAAGATTTATGAGGTGTTCTTTGTAAGTGTTAGCCAAGCAAAAGAAAGGTACCTTTTTTTTTTCTTTGAGTACTTGCAAACTTTTGGGTTAATACAAGGCCATAAAACTGTTTTTTGCATGTTAGAAAAGGCTTTCAGAGACTTGTTTAAATGTTTGAATGCTTTATATCTACTCAGAGACCTCCAGTTGAAGAAAGCTCCCCCCAGTCTCCTTACCTGCTTAAGTCATTCCACATTCTGTTAAACATGAAAACAATATTATTTATGTGAAAATATAATATTGTTGAAATGTATGAGTAATCTTCTAGAGACTGCTCTTGTTTTGCCATTTGCTAATGACAGATAACCTGTGAGATATGGGTCTAACTAAAGGATAGTTGAGACAGGTAATGAGGAGTTAAGTCACTGGATAAACTTTGGCATTGTATTTTATTATTATATCGTAGGGGTATTTAGTGCTTGTTATATCAGTTGAGCAGCTTCTTTAAAGTTTCAGTCTTGAATTGCTGTGAATATTTGAATTATGCTGTTATCCTAAAGGTGACTCATTATTTGGCAATTAATAATTTAGAGGAAATTTTGTTCATGAAGCACACTGATAATCCCAGTCCCAGTAAGGTGAACAGTTTTGAAGCTCAGTAGGGCTTTAAGGGGATTGTACATATATACATATGTACTTATTTTATTTTTTTCATCCTTAAAAAGTAGTTTAAGCTTTTGTGTTACTTCAGGGGAAGTTAGATGCAACAATAATTTATTGTAGTTCATTATGAGCGTAGCCCTGATGATCCAGTATTGTGCAGACTTTCCCATAAAACAGACACTGTCTCAGTCAAAGTATGCAGTATTTAATATTTGAAAAACTAGTGCTATACTTTGAACATGTCAGAGAGGGAGTCAGTTTTTTATCTTAACTGGGCAGCAACAAGCATGCCAACTTTGTTTCTGCTATTTGTGACAAATAGTTTGTTTAATACTTGTAGTGTGACCGTCCTTGGAAAAGCTTATGAATTCTTCATTAACAAAACGTAACTTGCCAGTATACAGCATGGAGATTCAAAGCCTCTTCTTTCATCTTATTCATGATTTTTGCAGTGTGCACAGTATTAGTTGCCTTTTATCTGTGATGAAGGCAGATTTTTATCAATGAGTCAGAGACAGTCAGGTAAAGTGTTCTGATGATTGATACAAACTAGTGGATTTTTTAATCCTTTATTGTGATCATGAATCTATGTCTGGGATGATGAAAATGCATAACCTCTCAGTTACTTGGATCCTAACAAGTTATCTCATTCTCAAAGTGATTAAACCTCCCATGATATGAATGAAGTTATATTTATTTTAAATATCTCGCTACTTGCTTCAGTGGTTATGGAGTAGTTGGACTTTGGACATCATGCAGCCAGTATATCCATGCTTCAGGATTGTGCTGCAATATAAAAGAGCCATTTCCATTAGAGTACACATTATGCAACCTTTTCAAGTGACATGGCTCCGAGTAGGGCATACTTTTGCACATGCCATATCGGCTGCTAAAGAAAAGAGGGTAAGGGGCATTTGATGACTACAGTATCAGATGCCTCAGACTTTGTAAGAAGTCCATTAGGAAGGACAGAGATATTGCCTTGCAAATCAAACTGAATTTTTTTTTATTTTTTGATATATAATGAGCCTTTGCAAAAGGTAGTGCCAATAATCATATCAGCTGCTGATGCCTTTATTGTTTGTAAACTTTCTGATCCAGCTTTGCTTGAAATTGAGCCATGATTAGTTATGACTTGGTTGCACTTAGTAACAATTGAATTGTGATTGGTGAATTGTCATATATGATAGTGAATGGCTAAATCATGTCCTGCATCATTAGGTTAGGAAAAAGATTTTACATCTCAGAAATGGATTGAATAAGGTTAGTACAGAACTGGGTTCAAGTTTTGATTTGTTGAGACTTGAGTAGCTGGAATACTGGTTATTCATGTAAGTGAGATGAAATTGATTGATGTGTTACCCACATATGGGGAAGTAGAGATTTAAATTTCATGTCAACTGTAAACTGTAAATTTAAGTATTCTTGGGGAAAGAATGCAAGCCATCTCTAGATGTTGAACTAACTGATCTTTTTGTTACTGGTTAATGTTTTGGGTCAACTCAGCCTAGGATGATAAAGGTATTTGTGTGTATGTTTTGTATTATGTGCCATTTTAGTTTTTGCCAAGTAACATTTTTCTTTGTTAAAGATAAGATTGTACAGAATAGCAGCCAGGTAGAGGTAAGCAAACTGAATGATTTCTTGCCCAATGTTAGCTCTTATTCCCACCATAATGCCAAAGGTGTGTACTTGATGTTATGTACCTTTCTTTTAAGGATATAGTTTTAAGTTTTTCACCTCAAAGTGCCACATTAGGGAGCTCACTGGCTTCCTCACACTAACCTACAGAAGCTTCTTTCTCTGTTAGTTTTTAAGTTTTTGAAATATTTTGTAACACGATATTCCACTTCAAACTGAAACATAAGATATTCCAATTTAAACTGAAATAGATTTAATTAGGTTTCAGCTTGGGAATTTTATTATTTTGAAGTTTTCGTCTTTGTTTTACAATAGTGACATTCTGTACAGTGTACAGTAGCAAGTCCATTTAGTACAACTTATTTCTTTGAAGAATTATACATACATTTTGGATGTGCAGTGTATGTTAAGTTTTCATTTCCCTTTATGAGCACACAAATTTGCTGTGAAGTAACCAGTTTTAATCCTTAAGTACCAGTCTTGTAATCAAAATCCTTTATATTCTATCAGGTGCCTGTGTGCAGCTGAACCTTTAAACTCTTTAATATTGATCCTTTTTCCAGTTGAGGAAAGCAAGACTATACTTTGTATGCCAAAGCTCTTAGATGATCAGGTCCTTGTGGATTATCTGATTACCTAAGTTTCATACTTCTTAAGTTCTCTGTGTTACACATGTCAGCTTGTTACTTGTCACCATGTACTTGGTAGATGCTCTAAACAATATATTAATGTTTGAAATGTAAGCTGTTTAGTTTTAGTGGTATACTGTGTAGGTGCTAATCCAGCAGCTATCAGTGGGATGGTTTGATAAAGCGGTTACTGGGAGAACAGTTTGACCCGTTGGCTGCTGTAGTTGCAACCAGGTTGTCTTGTTAAATCAGCATATGGTAGCAGTTTGACTCATTTGCTGTTGCAAGTCATATTGTCTAGTAGCTGCATGCAGTAGTTCAATCCAGCAGTTGCTTGCTAGAAAGCTCAGCTCAGCAGCTGCTGTAGAGGCAACTCTTCCCAGCAGCTGCCATAAGCCTGCCACTTGACATATTTTGCAGCAATAACAAAAAATATGTGGCTCATTATAAGGTCTTTTGTAATTTTTATATTTATAGATCGATTTGATATGCAGTGTATCATAAATATGTGTAAGCTTTTGTGTTCTTTAAACCATATCCCACATTTAAATAGAAAGGCCACTCAGATACTCTTGCCAATACTTTGGCTTCCACATGTGTTATATGATATGTAACAAAAATTTCAAACATATTTAAAGAAACTTTAGCAGGCTTCTTTAGCTATCACATAAGTGGAGCCCTGTATTCTACCAGTATTCTTCTAGAAAGGAATTTAGATTATAAGTCTTATCTTCATTTAAGTCTCTCTGAGTATCACAGATTTTCAATAAATGTTACATAAAACTTAATGCTAATTTTGAAAGCCAGAATCTCATGTTCTTCAACTCATAAACATTCTTATATTACAAATGCCACCGTGTGTTTATAGTCATGTGCCGTCCATTAGTGCCATTGCAGTGCTGTTCAGATTCATAAAATTTTTGTTGAAGCTGAAAGCTACAGGAAGGTACTGTCTCCATCCTGCTGTTATTGGAGTTTCCTACATGCTGTCTCTCATAAACTATTGATATGACATTATAATGTGCTCTTTCATCTCACGGAGAGCTTGATGTTGGTTCTGCAACATTGTAGTGAAAAAGGCTTTTGTGAAATACTCTGTAAGAAGCTGTCTTATGCTTCATGATTTTAATTATTAACAGTTTTAGTCTTGGAGAAAGTAATTCCATCATTTTTGAAGGTTCGACTTTGGCTGAATGAGGCCTGTTTATTCTGTTTGAGCTCAATATGGAACTTTTGTAAATATGTACTGTGTATCAGTTTTAAGAGTATAGCCTTATCCTTATCACTGATAGAATTTAGGTAGAATTCTTTAACTGAAGGAATATGTCTGCATATAGAAGTTAAGGGTACTGTTGTTTTCATTCTACTTCTGCACAGTATGAATGTGAAAAACCTTACATCTAGATATTCAGTACACATGTGGATTAATATGGGTTCTGTAGTCAGCTGCACAGAAAGATGTAAAAGGGTATATAATTTTAACATAATTTCACAGCATCTTTTCAGCACTTAACATTTTTCTAAACTGGTGCTTGATCATTGTGTTCCTTCAGAGTAGCTTGACTGATGTATGTGAAGCCCAAACCACTGTAACATAGTATACATTTCCATACAATCCATCCTATGTATAACTACCAATTATAGCCCTGGAAAACCAATTTAAGAACCAAACTGTTGTTACACTCAAACAGACTGTCTGTTACTGGAACATTTTCAGTCCACAAACTAAATGGTTGAGATGTGGAGGCATCGTTGATGAATGAGATTAGATTGGGAAAATGTCTTTTAGCCATTTGTAAAGTTATAAGGGTGATAAATAATTACTATTTATGTAGACCTTGTTGTGTGTCTAGTGGATTGCTCAAACTATATGGTCTTGGTTTGATTCAGTTAAACCCAGGAAATCACACTGACATATGTCATTTATGAATCACTTCTATGTTGACTGGTGACAGGATTAAAGAACAAGAATTGCTTTTAGCCTTTCATGATGATGAGATCTCACTCATTAGGATCCAAAGTTCATGAAGACAACAAATCTGTTATGTAAGTCTACACAGAGGCAGACATACCTTGAAAAATGTCGCTATGAAAATTGCAAATTTTATATGTGCTTGATTTTGAAAAGCATTGGCAAGCCTGGACAAACATTAGAAACCAAATTCCCATTTAAGTGACAACCATTGCATGTAGCTACTTAATATCTTCATTGTATCACATGAAAGCAGTCATTAGTTTTGTATTGAGAATTTAATCATGATAGTCTAAATCATTGCCATAGGCCAAATTGTGTGACCAGTGGCACTAATGTGGAGGTTCTTGTTCAAAACTGTAAGCAACCATTCATGAGTGAAGCTGTGCCTCATTTGGCTTATGATTATGACAAAATTGACATTTATTATTGGATTAGAAGTATTATGATGGAAATAATTCATACTCAGACTTTCAAAGAATGAATGAAACTTTACCATTATTGTTATTTGAACAGTTGTTTCGTGGAGTGGACTGGAAGAAGTACTTTTTCAGGTACCCTATGTTGGCATTATATTTATTGTAGTTATTTCTAATGGGTAGGTGTTTCTGTTGAAATTGTGTATGATTTTATTGGATATCATAGTCAGGAGCAGATAGTTCCATCCTTGGTAAAAGAATTATATGGGTTAAGGAAAGATAGTTGGTACTTCTGTAGTGAAATTAGAAATTCATATTAAGAAAGGATTTTTAGAGCCCCCATTTGTATTGCTTCTTTAGATCTGACAGTTTTGGCAAAAGTTCAGAAATGACTGCTGCTTAGAAATGGATAGATGTCTCGTGTAGCTTACCTGAAGATGGGCAGTTGAATCTGCTTTAGGTACCACTCTTGATCCAACCACTTTGGCTCTTAGTAAATGATATTGATATTGAGGATGTTACCTAAAAACTCTTACTTGGTTCTGGGACATATTTCACAAGAGAAAGACTAGTATAGAAAAAAACGTTTTTAATCAAGGGTACAGTGTTAATGGTGCCTACAATACATACATTACTGATTCAAGACTCTTGTGAGGTAGTTCGCCTTGTAATAATGTCTCTTATACTGGTCTTTCTTGAGTGTCAGTAATGTTTAAAGTTTTAAAGATATATTTCCTTGAAAAGCCACGTTTGGAGTTGTGTTTCTTCTTACAGAGATAGCATGCAGCTATCCAGTAAATATGCTGCTGTAACATTTTAATGGATTTCCTGTTTCCCCATTCAGCATTGTCTTGTTACCTTTGAAATCACATGAATGGTTCATAGCTCTTGTGGATGGTTTATTCAGTAACATATGTAAGGTGATCTTTTGTGGAAAATGTAAAATGAAGTGTTTTATTTCCAATTTATTTGAAAGATGTGCCCTTTGCCATAGTGTAAAGATTTATAAGATATTGTTGTAGGATTCAGTTTTGTGTCCTATAGAAAACAGCCATTTTTCTTACTTTCTTTATAGATTTATTAAATCATTAGTTAGATTTTAAACAGTTAGCAACAGTTCATCAATATTTGTAGGTTGTAGGTATTACATGGGTAAGCAATATCTTATCCATGGTATAAATTTTAGTGAGGCATTTTCTTGTTTTAGATCATTTACTCCCATTTGTATCTCTTGTTTTAGTTTCATTAGCCAAGATAAGAGAAAATCCCATTACATATTTTTATTTTTCCATCATGAATGATGATTTTACATACAAGGAATGCATTCTGGCTGTAGGAAATTATCAGTATTCTTCCTGTGTATGCAACTTTCTGTTTGACCAGTCTGTGTCCGCTGAATGTTTTTAGATGTAGACACTGGTTTTAAACGTAAATTCTGGTTTTTGTGTTCTGACAGAAGGTCCTGAAGAATATATTTACCTTCTGCTCATCTCAGATATTTGATAATTGGCTGTTTTGTAAATGAGGATTTATCCTAACAGCCATAGGCTGTAATCTCTCTCGCTCCTCGGGGAAATAACTCGATGATTAATGTTTATTTTTCAAAACCAAAAATAGCTGGAGTGCATAGGATGAGCTGTTTGGAAAGTTGAGGAGCATGTTGGAATGGTTTGGGTTTATTGCATTCATGTCTAGCTGCTCTAACAGGACATTATGATCAAGCATGTGCTCTTCAAGCATACATAACATTGACATCAAATGTCTCCAACAAAACCATTCTTTGTGTTATGGTATGGTTTGTTCTTGAGAATTTTTATATCTTTATGAATATGCACAAATAAAAGGATAACGTTAGGTAATCATGATTTGGATGCTGAGGATAGAAAAAAGTGTGAGTTGGCATGTGAATATTTGATTGATTTTTAAATGAGATGACTTGTAATTTTGTTGCATCTATGACAGAAGTGGGTTATCATAAAGTGAGAGGTATTGAACTAGTTAGAGATCAGTGTCAGGTTGGGTTGACCAGCTCATGAGTACCATTACACAAGCATCAGTACTTGATAATTGATGTTCAACCTCTGGCCTTGAATTATGAAGAGTCTTGCCTTAAGTGTGGATGTTATCCAAAACAGTTACTGTATCAAGTGCCAGTATAGAGATCAGGTGGCTTACAGTATCTGTGCTTGATTATTATCTGCAAGTACCTATAATGTTTGGGCATTTTTTGGTACATAGTAAAAATTTTTTTTAAAAAGGGGTAGACATAGTTTGTGTGAAGAAGTAAGTCTGATGCACATCTATGTTATGGAGCACCTTTGGTCAGATCATGGTTCTTAATCTCATGTGCAAAAGAATTCTCTCATGTTCTTAGTGTCATTTGTTAAAAGTTCATGTGACTGCTGCATCTTTCTAACATGCGGTCTTTAATGGTATTTTGTCTGATTGCCACCTGTATCTGTTAACAAGTTCACATAATTAAAGGGTCTTGTTTCTTGCAGTGTTCAATGATCTGGCTCTTTATATGTGGATTGTTAAGTGTTTAAAAGGGAGCTTCATCCCTTTACATAATGAAATCTTTTCTCATGGTGTACAAAGTAAATATTATTTGCCTGGGTTAGGCCAGTGTCCAGTTGTTACTGTGCAATCTGTATAACAAATAGCCTCAACAGTTTTTTTTTTTTTTTTTTTTTCTGGTAGTTAATTGATACTGGAGGCAGTGGAAGACGGAAGGTATAGGTGAATTATATTATGTCGGATCTATAAAACAACTGGTGGTAGCATGTTGCTTATGGATGCTGATGGTAGTAATGTACTTTATTGTTGGAGTAGTCCTTTGCAGTAGGTGTATAGTGAGTGCATTTCCCTATTTGTGCTGTTTCATATAAATATTCTTATATTTTCAACCCTTATAACAGTGGGCAAGGTCCACAAATTCTACCCTGGAATGTGCAATAAAATAAGAAAAAAATCTTTATGAAATGAGAGTTTGGTATTAAAAAGTTACTGAAAAACCACAGAAAGTTATATTATCTTTATGCTGACCTTATCCCCTGCTAAGTAAGCACCAAGAGGGGTTATGAATGATGTGTTTGACAGCTCCTAGTAATATAAGAAGATGTGGAATCATGTTTCTTTCAATTGAGTTTGTTTTTGTATTGTACCCTTACTTCAAATAGAGTCATAATGTTTGTGGCATATGACATAAATAAATTTGTAATATTATACCTTTCACACTAAAAGTTAGTGTGAGGGAAATTGGCTGGCCAGTGTAGGGAAAATTTTGAAGATTCATTTATGTCATTGTCAAAAATTTTAATCATATTTCTTGTGCGTACTCATATTTCATTCACAGCCACAGATAATTACTGGTAAATAACTTGAATATATGTAAAAATATTACACCTTTCATGATACATATAAGTGTGAGGAGATTAAGTGGCTAGCATGTATGGGGAAGATGTTGGAGTAGTTGTTTCTTACTAGGTCTTTAACTATTATCTGTAGTAAAGTCCTCCATTATCCCAGGATTATGTAGAATAATTAGGTGCCTTTGTTACTAAATATCTTCCATAAGTGCATGTTCGACGAAGATACCTCCCTTTCCTTTTCCCATAATCTACCACTAAAACCACTCCGTAAGTCACTTATTTCTTCACATTTCTCATTTTATTCTTCTTCACTCTCCTCATCAACAGATACATATCATAAGTGTTCCTCCTGATAACCTAGATTATCCAACAACCGTTCAAATTTTCCCTGGGGTCACTGTGCACACACATCCTAAGTTGATGGCTGTGCATTTATAATGTTTTCTGTGGGGTACTGAGAATAGCATAATTTTTTCTGCACCTATTTAGCAATGGAAGAGACTTTCATAGGCTGCTAATGATACAATACTTCAGCTGGATATTTAAGCAGACATGGGAAAAATTAGAGCCACTGTTTTTTAAGATCATCAATTCATGGCCACTGTTTAAGGGTTAAGTTTGGAGATCAAAGATGAAATGAATGAACTGTAATATAATTATGTGAGATGGGAAAATATTTATCCAGGGAGATTTACAACTGATAAAATGATTAGATAGAATATTGTGGATTTTTGTATTCTTTAACACCTTTTTTGTTATGATAATAATTGCCTAGTTAACTTAGGTACTTATAGGAAGTGAGTTACACAGTGAGAAATCTTTTTAGCTTTCAGCTTAAAAGTACTGAATTTAAAAGTTCACCTGAGAAAATGGTATTTTTTTCATGTTCTTGCAGGATATTTTCTTTTCAATAATTTGAATTTCTCATAGCTGTAATAACAGCTAAATTGTTTTTTCTTTTAGAAAATATTGGGAGGTTTTATTTCCCCATATAAGAGGAGGTTCTCCTTGTATTTTTTTTAATCATATAAGGATCCCTTATAATACAGACAAAAAGTTGATATGGTAGTGAAAGATTTTTTGTAATCTTTGACATAACCAAACAAAGAATGTACAAGTCTTTTCCTCCTTATAACTAATGTCTGACATAATAATAGGGTAGGCATTATCATTATAAGAGATGGTGAATATGTGATGAGAATGTTGGAAAATGCAATGGGGCACAGTGCTGCCTAGGGTAGGTTTTTGACTTGTAATGATTTTGTGATGGATGGCATAATCATCCAAATCCCATCAAGATAAAATAACTATGTGATATATACATTGTTTTCATTTTCTTCATTTAAGAAAACTGTTCTCAGTAACCGATCTATGTCATGACTATTTCTTGTGGCATGAAAGCAAAGGTGAATCAAAATATGTTGGTAATAACACAGGCTTGTAGATCCAGATCTGGACCATAGCGCTTGCATATGAGAGGGTGTGGCTGTCCCATACAGCTGACAGTTTTACGTGATAAATGTTTCTCGTACTGAGAGATTGAAACGACAACGTGAGTTGCACAGGACAAAGGCCTGAACTAGTTGCTGCTAAGATTATGCTGAGAACCACGGTTTGATAGATTAAGCTTACTCTTAATGGAATTATGATGATGTCAAATTATGCTTACACTTAATGGATAATGATGATGTCAGCTTTTTATGATAATCAGTATGCTAGCCATAGGCTTTAGGAGTATTTTGATTGACCCAGTTACATAGAATGGATTTGTTAAGGGAAGAAGTTTACTGATACGTGTGAATTATTAGTTTCCATTTTTTCTAAATTGCCTAAAATCTATAATATTTTTCTATGTATTTTCCATTTTTTTATTTTCAGTATATGGTGCATACTTTTGTGTGTTCAAATTTCTATCATTTCTAGTCTAACTTCTATTCATGCATGTTGAAATTTAAATAGTATCTACAAGATTTCGTATACAGTATAAGGAAAATCCATTTCTTGTCATATTCATTTATATTATGTACTGTAGTCTCAGTAACCCACTTCTTTACACCATAATCATTACAATTAATTCTAGTTTGTTACAGTTCTTCTCTTTGTCAGTGTTTTATACATGGATAGAAAGAGGATCTGCCAGGGTAATTATCTTTCTTGTGCAAAGACAGTAAATGCATAAGTCATTGTATGACTAAACTGTTTCAAAATAGGTACTAGAAGCACACAATGCACTGCTCAATGCCATGTAGGTCATTACATTCATATGTAATTAATCCTAAAAATAAACTAATTGTTGAGGTGTGTCTTTGACTTACATGCATTGAGGGAATTTATGCATTGCTTCATATATATTTTCATCTTTAATTGAATTATTTTTTTTCACAGTATTTATTTGACAGAAATTATATATATATATATATATATATATATATATCCCAGGGGATAGGGGAGAAAGAATACTTCCCACGTATTCCCTGCGT
>JAYMFT010214504.1:714-11456 GCA_038088735.1 Panulirus argus
TGTTACCGGTACTCCCCGGCGTCGGGGTTTTCGGGGGGGGGGGGGGGTTATTGATGGCTGCGCAGTGAGCCAGCACTTCAGTGACTGTCTAGGGTTACTCCTCTGGCCCAGGTTGCTGTCTTATCTTTCTGCCTCACCTACACACGAGCTGCTGGCTTTCAGTCCACAATTATACGGTCTCTCCATCTCACACTTACACTTGATAACGCGTAACACACATACCTCGGTCTTCGTAACCCTAAATCTCCCTGCGGTGAGCGCTACGCGCAAGCCGTAGCCCTGCCTTTTGGCAAGATCTCATCGTAGGTAAGTGCCCTTGCCTCAGAGACCTGTCTGTGGTTAACACTTTCATGCTCTTCCCTTACCCAGACTTCATTAGAGTCGAAAACCTCATATCACACACTGGTCTCAAATTCTCCATTCAATAAAGATATCAAATCGTTGATCACTTAAGCTTATATCCCCACACAAATGTAGCGGACGGTCGCCCACTTTGGTGAGCTTAGCACCGTCTCGTCCCCGTTCGCCTCATATCTTCCCTGACATAATAAGTGTAATTAACTTAGTTAATCAGACGTGCAAGAGGTGCGTGAGAGTGTGTGTGTGAGAAGTGTGTGGTGGGGAAGGGTGTTCAGAGTGCGTAAAGAATATTTTCATCTCAAGGATGTCTTGTTTATATGCGTATATGCGTGGGTTTGTCTGTGGTTTTAAGTGTTCATCAATTAAAAGCTGATTCCTCATTGTTTATAAGTGTAAGGCTTGATAACACCAGTACATAGGGTAACCCCTTAAATACGGCCAGCCCCCGTAAATACGGCGAACTCCTTAAATACGTATAGACCCCTTTGATACGAACCACCATAATGGTAGGCAGTCCCTAACATTTTACTACATGGTCAAGACAAAAGCCCTATTTCCTTTTACAATAGACTCTTGCCATTCCACTCACATATAGGTCAAAGCCTCAGTACCGTCCCTTGGCGACATTTAAAGGGCGTGCCCTTAAAGTTTAAGGAACGCAGCCCTTAACTTGTTTCTTTTTGTGGGTATAAAGTTGAGCGATGGTTTCCTTCAAGTGTCTCAGTGTGTTCCAATAGTGTTTCTTTGTGTTTCGATTGTTCCAGTACTGTTTCGTTAAGTGTTCTAATGGTGTTCCTTGTATGTTACGGTGTTCTGACTTCGTATGTTGTTTTGTGTTCCAGTGTTCAAGCAGCAGGAGCAGACGCTCAGCCCGACGCCCAACATAGGCTTCTCGAAGGTGAGTTCCTCCCTCCACCTCTGTTAAACACTCTCACCTCTAACACGATGTATCTACTGTCACCTGCTTTATCAGCTCTCACTCGCTGTATCAGCTCTCATCTGCTTTATCAACTCTCCTTCGTTGTATCAACTCTCACTCGCTGTATAAATTCTCACTTGGTGTAATGATCAACTCTCACCGAGTGCAGCTCGTACCTATAACCTGTTGTTAATTATGTAAATACAGAAAATACATAGTATTGTAAATTTATTCATTCTAAGCACATTCTGGTGTCTATACTTTGTGCAAACATACATTGAAAGATATTTCTACATATTTACTCCAGTAACAGTGTCAATAGACTAATTTTGAATATACTTCTGTACTTTTCACCGTTACAATCTCATAACACACACTGATCTCTTTCATTTTGGGTTTTCTGTTCTTTTACGTAGAATATAGATAACAATATTGGATTTCATTCTAATCAAAGAATACGTTTTTTTTAATAAAATAAAGAAATAGTAAGAAGAATGTGTGTCTTCTTTAGAAAATGATAAAACATCTCAGATGAGACGAACAATGAAGTTCTACGTTTTCTGGCAATTATGGCGCACTTTCAAATCCTCAAGTACTCGATTTCATTCTTTTCAACAGACTCCCTGCGCGAGCCTTCAGACACAGTGGTTCCCACGGTTTAATGACTGAATAACTCAGCCTCACAGGAATTCCCGGTACTAGTGGTTCCTTGCATAAATTTGCTGGGCGTTCTGCCTCTTCCCTGTTAAGGCCATGTTGGGCGACGGAGCTAGATCAGGCTTACGGAAGGGAGGTTGTTATCTCATTTATATCTTCCTTAATTAGGCTTTTATGCCTGTGTGATGTTGGTTATTGGATTAATCATGAAGGTCAAGAGTTATGGTTTATGGATCATAGCCCATTTGGTATTCAACATAAGACTTCATATCAATTCTTTATTTTTAATGCAATGCTTATTCATGTTTAATGTATCGACGGGCATTATTTGTTGTTGTAAGGTTGATGAGGAAAAGCTTCCTTAAACATCACGGGCTTTTTCTTCTTTGAGCAGTGCAACATGAGCTGTCATTCTCACCAGCAGTGGGAAACAAGGTAAATGAAAAGACTTGCAGTTCTAACAGACACCCAAGCGATGAGAGAAGTAAATATTGGGTACGAGAAATGGAAAGTGGTCATTCCGTTACCTGCGCGCGCGCGCTTCTTGTCTGAATATCCTTGGCAAACTTCATGACTGACACTCGGTTGCAGTTTTATATTTTCATCCTTTAAAAGGCAGTGAATGCATTACCCGCCAGTTCTGTGCACGAGTACAATAACATCGTTTGTGTCCATCTGAACACAAAAAAGATAAAAATGTTCATACCGGCGCCTGGCAGCTGCAGTTATGCAAATACACTAATTGGTTGACCATAACAAATGAGGGAATTAACACCGTGGAAACCATAAAAAAATATTGCCTTGGCACGACATGGCCGATGGGAGTAGCGCGCATGCGCGGCTTGCAGTGCTCACAATAAAGCCTATCATTCATAGATCAAATCTCAGTCACAAGACATGATATTTTTATCCTGGCCAATTTATGTTGGCTATATCTCGAGAATTCTAGCGTAATGCTTACGAGACTAGACCACGTTCCTTGCGGGTTATATAGGCTAGACGGTGATGTGTGGGAAGGGTGTGGGGCCGGGTGGAAGAACCAGCCTCACCCTGCGACCTCTCGCCTTCATGATCTGTGCCTCTTATCGGCGCCATGTGTCCGAGTGGCCGTTCATTAGCGCGCTAACCATCGGGACCTCCACACTTTATGGCTCTGAGAACCACACCCTGTAATACAGGGCTCTTTTATTTCTCTTTTTTCTCAGAATTTCTGCTCGCATTGTTAGGGAGTTCCTTTTTAGCAGCTTGTAATTCATCTTAAATATTATCGTATTTTTACTAAATTCATCATACATTTCTCGGTTATTTCACTAGTAATTGGTTTCCTTAGTTATGGATCTATGCATTTATTCATTGTTTTTATAATACAGACTTCTCTAGAGTTGAGTTGATTGGTGTATGACGGTTAAACAAGGTTAACAGCCAACATTCCAACTCGAAATGACACTCCTGTTAGCTCGTTACAAGCCTTCTTAACGTTACAACCCTTCCTCATAATGTTATAAGACTTTCCTCGTAACGTTGCAAGACTTTCATCATAACGTCAGTAAACTCATGACCTGACCCGAGGTCATGCATTGAAAAAAAAAAACGGTTTCTTGTTTATCTCTACCCGAGAAACTGGATATTTTGTTATATAGAAAACTTGCTACCATGACAATGAATGATCCTAATTATTTTCTTGTGAAAAGTTGTGTTTAATGGTTCATTTATTTATTTATTTTTCATAATGTTCATGTCAATACCTTCGAGAGACGATCTCACGTGATATTTTTCTCAGACGAGGAAAAAAAAAATCCCATGACAAATAAAGACTTGAAAACGAAAATAGATCGGGCCATCAAAGAATTTTTGATGGCCCGATAAACAGGCAAACTGTTCACGACCATGAGCGATTTTGAGACTAAAAGATATATATATACGATAAGGCAGGAAACCATGACAGAAATGAGACCCTACGACAAAGGAAGACTGTGTCGGCGATATTTTCAGTGGAAGGAACAGGTCAGGTCAATTGCCCAAATAGAGCCACCATGGGAGCGAGCGTGGTCCGGGTCAGAGGTCACGAGTTACCTGGCCAACGGCGGCTTTCAGTGGTACTGTAGCTCTATATTCACCCCTCCCAGTAACTCCTGTGCTATGCCATCCATGGGAATTCCTATTTTAGACCAACCCTGGGAACTCATGCTTAGGTGCCACCCTTAGGAACTCCCATGCCATGAAACACCCAGGGAACTCATGCTTGGAGTCACCTCTGGGAACTCGTACTATAGCAGCCGCTACTCCTGGAAACGTCCACACTAGGCGACTAGGACCTTCCGAGCTGGATGGCATCCCCAACCCCCAGGGGTTCGGTTACCACGCAAAACCCTCACCGTGAGAGAGATATCCTTCAGGCCCTCGAAGAGTTGGTGCTTGCTTTCCACCACGGCTTCCCCTAAAGAATTCTCAAGTGATTCAAATAAGGTTCCCACCCGCCTATCAGCAGACATCAAGCGCCCACACTCCCAACGATTCTCATATATTAGGTGACCCTCCCTTCACCTACAACTGTCATACCAGGTTACCCAGGTCCCTGACACATATTGTGTTTGTTCAAGACAAACTTCTCACAACTATTGGTGATTTTTCTCACCTTGTAAGGTACCTAGCAAGGTATCTGTAGTTGTACGCAGATAAACGCATACACTCCACGGGCTTTCGTTGGTTGGAATGGGTTCGAATCCTAGGCGCGGCAGTCTGTCCACACGCTACCCAAGTGTTCATCCTCCCCTCAGGGAAGGTCGATTAATACGTACCTGGCTTAGGCTGGGGTGTTTGTGTATACATACATGAGGAGTAGAGACATGGTATACATATACAGGGTTAAGACACGGGACAACACGAGTGTAAAACTATCCACATGGCACACAAATAGTAATCACAAACACACAGGAACGCACAACACGCAAGACATAGGTCCCTGCTAGTGTAGAACTCTATCCCAGTGCTGTACAAATAAGTGATCACAAATATGTAAGTACAAGGATGCTTATTACACACATGTACACATGCACGCCCGTTACTCTACCAAAGTGCATCTGAAACAGTGGGAGCCCAGCTGGTGGTGTGGGAAATTTGAGAGAGTCGAGCAGTCTCCCTCTTGTCCTTGCCTCAGTCACCTCCTGACTGAAGAAGCAAGTAAGTTTGTTTTTTTTTTCTCAACCATCACATTATCATCATTTGCCGGAGACTCTCCCACCTTGACGCCGCTTGCCTCACAGCCTTCCTTCCTGCCTCAACACCCCCGGAGATCGTAGAGGAATATTTAAAACTCCCCAGAGACTGCGCCACACAGCCTCAAGGTAAAGCGGTCTACTGTACCCACTGACTTACCTGTGGAAATGTACGAGGAGTTCCACCTCGAACTAGCCACTAAACCTCAGAGTCTTCCGTCGTCAGTTCTCTCCATCAGTGGAAGTGCCCCACTGGCAAGAAGACTTCATGTGTCAAGAAGCCTGAAATCTTCCATTCGCGACTCAGCGCCATCTCGCCCTGAACCCCACCTACCAAGACAAGGCCCGAAAAATGGCATCGTGCAAACACCCTCGGGCCCTCTTACACCACCTGTCAAGGGGCGCGCCACACACGCCGGTTTTCCCCTGGGGCTCTCATTTTACAATTCGGGAAGAAGCCACTGCACCGGCCCCGCCACCATCAGTCACTTCCTGCCTCCTCGTCCCCTAGTTGCAGTTGGGCACCACAACCACATCGACCTCATCCTTGCCCGTGCACACTTGCTGAAAGAACAGCTCAGACCCAACCGCTGGAAACATTTTAATTAACATTTTTATGCTTGTGAAAAAGAGTTTCTCTTCGGCACTTCTTGGATATTTACAGCTTTTACCGATATATTCTCTAAAGTGAACCGTTAATATTGATGATCATGATAATATTAGTATCATTATTATCATTACCCGCGCGCGCGCACACACACACACACACACACACACACAGGGATGAGCAAGGCAACACTATTCACAAGAAAAAACTGGTCCTCCTTCTAACGTGTGTGTGTATGTGTGTGGGTGAGGTGGGGGGGGGGAGTTTATACTAGGTTACACGGCCGATAGAGTAGTAACCCCCCCCCCTCCCCGCTACAGTCTGAGAGCGCACGGTCCCCATTCACTGTCTGGGGGGAACACGCAACCCCCAGTCTACTATCTGGGGGGAACGCGAATCCCTCAATCCTCTATCTGGGGAATACGCAACCCCAGTCTATCTGGGGGAACACGCAAACCCTAGTCCACTATCTGGGGGGAACAGGCAAACCCCAGTCCACTATCGGTGGAAGGGGGGGGTCATGGCTGCTAATTTGCATCCGGTTGGCATTGAGGTGTTGCTAAAACTGGAAACTGCGCATCATCTCTCGTTTTCCTATTTTCGCAGGACTGGGGTTGGTAACATTTTCTTTCGTGTGTGTGTGTGTGTGGCTGTGGGATATAAGCCTGACCAAGTAGGTAGGGGAAACAAAAGGTATTCAGAATTATCACTGAGATGAAAGAAAATCGCCTCTGAAAGCAGGAATTAAAAGCTAATCGTCCCTCTGCCAAGGCTAATTACGCGACAGAAGCTTTAAACTTTTTCACGAGCGCCAGGAGGAGGTAGCGAGAAATACTGGACAAAGATGTATTCCTTTTTATGGCGTTTACATGACGTGAAATTTGATTGAAATGACGTCAGTGCATACTTACATGCTGGCCACTCTCGTACTGTCTGAAATCCTTTTTCAGAAATACTGTCGTTTAGTTCGGTGTTGCTTTCCGTGACGTCATGACCGCTTCGTCACGTCATTACCGCTAATAGCGACATCATGGCCGTTTATAGATACTTCACGGTCGCTCGCAAACTCGTGATAACGTCAGACGGAAGGAACAGATACAGAATAGGAATAAAGGAAAAGCTCGTAAACATACATGACTGGAGTGGAAGAAAGGAGGAAGAAAATAAGAAATAAGAGAGGAATCGCTAGCCCAATGGTCGGAGAAGGAACAGAAAACGAGGAAGAGACACAGACGTTAATCTAAGGTAGACAGACAAAGCAAAAAAAATAGAGGTTTTCTCAGACTGTCACCTCGACAGACAGACAAGGGGCTGTCAGCCACACGCTGTCAGTGATCGTAAGGCCATCTTACAAACCCACCCCTACCCCCCACCCAAGCAACCTGTCCAACAACTTCCCCTTATAATAAATATCTTCGACCTTCACCACAGCTCTCCACTCTCACCTCTCCTCCCTCCCTCCCTCCCTCCTAGCGCACCTCCGCCTCTCACTACTCTCCAATAACTTCGCACCGCTATCTCTCCCTTGTCTGCTCCCTCACACTCCACTAACCTCTCACCGCTAGCTCTCCCTTGTCTGCTCTCCCACACTCCACTAACCTCTCACCCTGCGCCTCTCACCGCTAACTCTCCCTTGTCTGCTCTCCCACAGGCCATGAACGGGTTCATCATGATGCTGACCCAGGGCGGCAAGCTGCTCTACATCTCCGACAACGCTGCCGAATACCTGGGACACTCCATGGTAAGTACTGGTACTTCCGAACGGGGAGCCTCGCGTTCCGCCATCGGGCCCATCAACCACTGGGGCTAGAGCCTTACTCATTCCCCTTTTATAAAGGTTACTGTTGGTATCAATCACCAGAAGCAAAATATGCCCTAAAGCTCATTTTGTACAAATTCTTTTCCTCTAATCGACTTTGTGGATCTTACACACACACTCACACACGCACACACACACACACAAACACACACACGCACACACACACACACACACACACACACACAATGGTGCCATAAATCATGGCTGATGGCAACAATAGCTGGGGGATCTCGGGAGGTAACTTGGTTCGCAGATTGAAAGGCTCAGGAAGACGAGAGAGAGGGGGGGGGTACCCGTCGTCGTCAGCGTCCGGAGTGAACCTTGTTGCACAGATTACCTCCTCCCGGTCTGTGCCACGACCTCGCACGCCACACAGCATTGTGCAATGTTATGCAACATGAGATGGATGCACAGCCCCCAGAGATCAATGTAAAAACCTTCGTTCTGAATGATTATAATAGGAATTGTCAGACGTGCGGTTAAATAGACTTTATCTGGGCTAAGATGATGTACCAGAACTTGCAGACATAAATACATATAAGCACAAGTATATATATATATATATATATATAAGTCAAGCAAAACCTATGCAAAATTCATTCAGCACAACTGATGACCCACCTTTCACTGCCACTGACACATGTATTGCATGTAAAACCTGGAGGAACTCCCCTGCAGCAAGCCCTGACACAGTATCAGACATCCGCATAAGATACTTCGGCCTCATTTGCTATCTAAGCTTTTACAGACCTTCAATCGCTCCTGGTAACAATAGAATCCCAAACATCTGGAAACTTGTCCACATAGTACCCATCCTGAATCCCTTCAAGTCACCCAACTTCCATATTTCCTTCTTCCCTATATCGCTGTCGTCTTCCGTATCCAAATTCCGTGAAAAAAAAAAATCTACGGAACCGACAAGAATATCCCACAGTCACCTACGCTTCATAGCTTTAGACCCAGCCGCTTTACCACCACCACACTGCACACAACAAACTTCACACATCCCGGATGGCTTCCTCCATTCACTGACACACTGCTGCACTACAATGGTGGCAACAGATGTTAACAAAGCACTCGGCACCGTCCCCCTAACACAAAACATTCCTGACACTCCATGCGACTGACGGTTGATGTGACGGGAGGAGACAGGTGACGGGTCTCGCTAGATGACAGACGCTGTTACGAAGTGGGGATTGGAGTTGAGGGTAAGGGGGGGGGGTCATGGGTCCCACGAGTTTGACAGACGCTGTGTCGGTACACAGTTGACGGGCCTACAGTAGTAAACGGAGACGAGAGAAAATACTTGATTTTCTGGATATGGACGGGAAAATCCAAACTTTATGTGACACGGAAATGATAAAGTCGACGAGAATGGACGGAAAAAGAGAGAATGGACAGCATTTTGTGCGTTTTGAAATGGCTTCTGACCGATATATTTTTCGGTCAGCTAATCAGTCTTAAACACAACAAAACTAACCTTACCGATTATAAGCTAAACTAGACTAAACTAACGTAAGCTAATCTAACCTCTCGTAAACGATTTTAATCAAACTTAAGTTAAACTAACCTGACCTAACTAACGCGAGCCATACTAATCAAACTAAGATTAACAAAACTAAACTTATCTAGTCGCGCCTTATGGAACAATAAGCACTTCTACTTAAAAGCGCTTAATAATCCTCCTGCGGAAATAATATCCACAGAACACCAATAATTCGCTGCATCTCCGCAGAAAACTCATTTTAGCGCCAAAGCCATTACGTAGTATTTTATAACTTCACATAAAATCTTTCTAATGTTAGATAGATTATCTAAAACTCATTTTCTGCTTAAATGCTGTGAATGATATGCACAAAATGTATGACCTTTTTAATACCCATAACGCAATGCTGTTCCACAGAAAACTATTTTAGCAGCAAAATTGCCATGTGCTTGTGCTGTGAATTTTATGCACGAGATGTATTACTTTTTCAATACCCATAATGCATTGCGGCTCCACGGTAAAGTTTTAGCTCCAAAGTCGATATATTTGTCTGGTGTAGCATTTTTACTGTTATTGTCACCCATACGCTGGCCTACGGCTATAGTGATTTCTCTTTGTGCTACGATGATCAAGGGTTCACTATAAAACAACAGTAAGGATTGCAAATTCATAGGAAAATAATCGTAATGTTCAATCTTTGACGAAAGGAAACAATGTTTCTGAATTAGGTAAGTTCCATTTCCGATGGATATCAAATCTTTAAACATTATGACGATCTATTCATTTTAATGGCATGTTAACCTGCCCTTGATATATTGGTAGTAATGTACCATTATTAAATTAGTGTGCTGGTGACCGTATTGAGTGACTGCATAGGAAGTTAGGAATGGTGTGAGTGGCCACCAGGTCTGTTGTCTGCGCGTAGCAAACTTGCCAACCATCACGTTTTTTTCCGTATTTATTACGTTTTCTTCTGAGATACATACGGCAGTACGATTTTTCTTAGTAAAATATTATTTTTTTTTTAATTCTGGTCGTATGTTCATGCATTGTGTATGTAATGTGTAGGAAGTTCTGAAGGGTGCACTGTTTGATATATAGTGTTCGTTCTCATCGCGCACGCAAGCACTAATGAAGTATACAAAATAACAGTGGGACGTCGGACAATTTCCGACCATTTCGCGGAAATGACCGCACAAATTGCTGCACGGTCAGTCTTACCGTCCGATCATCTCTTTAGCTTGCGTAACCAAGATGGTACCACTAGGCTCTACTGAGGCTTCAAAACGTCGCGCAAAATTATCATGTATGGAAGTGAATAAGAAATTACTAGTTCCCTTCCATCTGTTGCTCTTCTTCAAAGTAGTAAAATTTAATTTACTAAGATTTTCTAGCAATGACACATGAAGAGTAACAACGAAAATTTTGCTAGAAAAAAATCAGATCCTCAGCACGTAAGAAACATCATCACATCAGTTTATTTGAGCCTCGATGAAATGAACTACTATGTTTAAACCCGATCCTTTCCTGCAAAATTCAGTGCGGCTAATCCCTAACAAACCAGTTAAAAATTTCATATCCATTACAAATGCCAAAAGTGATACAAGTGGTTATAAGTTCTGTTTTGCAATTTTTTTTTTTTTTTTTTTTTTTTTTTTTTTTTTTTTTTAGGGTTGGCC
>JAYMFT010214515.1:0-11456 GCA_038088735.1 Panulirus argus
TAATATATACATATAATATATATATAATATATATATATATATATATATATATATATATATCCTCTGAGAGGAGTGTGCAGGGGGTTCAACGTACCCGAGGCCGGGAGTCCAAAATGGGGCCCGGAAATTTTCTGGGATCTCAGAAAATGCAGAAAATCAACAGTGTTCCACCCCATCTCATCTTCAATACCCTTTTTGGCCTTACAGCTCATGGCATAAAACCATAGTAGGTAAAAACAGGATGATTTATGGAGAAGGGAAGGGGGCCCGAAACAAACTTTGTACCCCCTCTTAAATTCCTCTCAGGGGCTCTATAATATACGGGCGGCCCAGGAATGCGTCACGATCTGCAATGCTAAACGATACGTCCAGTCATATGATATTGTTATAAGTACAGTTTGTGCCGAACATTGTAATGGAGAATAAGTGGAAAAAAAGAAAGAAATTATTTACAGTTAACACATTTCTCGATAATTTCTACAACTGTTGAACGATACTGGCACGTCCTTATTTCACTAGGAACACGAATTGGACGCTCAACAACACAAGGTACGTAAGGAATCACAAATAACGTTTTAAAAAACACATGATTCAGATGAAAAGGATAAAAAAAAGTTGCTACTGACTTACTTTTTCTTGGTGATGATGTCAATATTAATAATCCAAACTTGTAATAACATTAATTGTCGTAGAGCAACGTCGTACATGATAAAGAAACAAGTTCTTATATCAGGAAGGAAATCATCAGACATTTCCTGTCTCAGTAATTTCTTAAAAGTAGCTAAAGCAGCCGATCTCAAAAATGTTTCGACTGACGAGTTATGCAGAGCAGCTCCACCTTGTCCAGTGTTTATAGGCCTCTGGCTGTATTGTTCAGCCATACCTACCCCAACCCCACAGCCCTAATCCCACTGTTTCCTGCCCCAAGCCCATGGCTGTAGGATCAGTCAGCCCGGCCCACGCCCATAGACAGCACCAGTATCTGCTAGCCTGGCCCACGCCCACAGCTCCAGAATCTGCCAACCCGGCCCACGCCCACAGCTCCAGGATCTGCCAGCCCAGCCCACGCCCACAACTCCTGGGTCAACCAGCCCGGCCCACGCCCACAGCTTTCTCCTAGCCCAGTCATGAGTGGGTGTGGAGGGTGTGTACCACGGGTTACGGTCCAGTTCCCGTCCAACACAGCGTCCCGAGCAACACCCGAGGTTCCACGCCGCTTGGCGTCTCTTCCAAACATGAACACACATTAGATCACCGGAGTTAATGCTCACTCACCGGGCACACAGGAAGATGAACAGCAACACTCTTAGGGAATAACCTTAAACGGTTGAACTACAAATCTAAATTACGAATAGAGTGGGGCATAGACAAAGATATATATATGTCACATTTCATGAACGTTGGCTGAAATATGGCAGCAAGACATGGCCAAAAAAGTGTCTTTTTGTAACTTTTGAACCCTAAGGAATAGAAGGAATGGCTCAAATGACAAGTATATCCTATGCCTTGTATGGAGCTTTTAGACAGGTATTTCTATGTAGTGTTTCGTCCCAAATAACAGCGAGTGTAGAAAGCAGCAACAGGAAAAAGTATATATGTTTTGCAGTGTTTGACCTATGACCCCATAAAATCCTTTAAAAGACTAGAATAAGAAAAATGAAAACGTCTGGGCATACTTAACCAAGGTATAGGTACTAGTAAACTCCAAGTCAGTGCCCCCCCCCCAAAAAAAAAAAAAGAACTTTATTAGTGAGAAGTAGGAAGAGGAAACAATGGTATAAGTAATATAAGGAAATTTTTGCATTACAGTTTAGTAAACAGGTATATCATACAACATTTCTTACATATATATTAACAGAATGAAAATAAACTTATACATCAACGAAAAGAGAAGGTAGTGTGGAAGTCATTCCTCCGATTAATTCATCTGTGATTTTAACTTGACGCCTTGAGGAACAGACTGATATTTGCGAGCCGACACAAAAGAACACACTGGCGTTAATAGCAGCTTCACTTGACACAGTTCTCCCCGTTGTCTCCATAATGTTACCTTATTTGTCACGGCTGACTCGCTACAACCTTCTCCTGTAACAGCACAGTCGCCAGACAGTCTTAAACGTCGACTCTAGCCTAGTCCCGTCCCCGTTGACACCCGTGATACCCTAGTTGTGTGATGTCGAGTCCCTGTTGACGGCCTACTTCTGTGTAAAAGCCTTACCCACAACCATTCTAAGTGACTGATTGTCTTGCAAAGGATATTTCTAGGCACTGACAGCTTTCTCCAACGACATATGTGACTGCTCGAGTCACTCAGCCTCTATAGCACGCCCTTGACAAAATATGCTTCAAAACAAAAAACCACGCAACGTTTCCTTCGTAACGAAAGCATTTAACAACATAACAATCGCGAGAAAATCACTTGACAACCAGTCCTTCATCATGGAAACTCGTAAATACCCTATCCTTAGTAGCAGAAAGCAATGACAGCCGATTCTCTGTGAAAAAAGCAGTGACATTCTTTCTCTATGACAGCAATACATGACAAAAACACTTGACAACATTTCCTTTGTCTCAGAAACACCTGACAGCCTGTGCTCCCTTTTGACAGAAGCACTTGACATGTAAAAATCCTTACGAAAGAAGCGCTGGACAGCCTATTCTCCAAGATAAACAACAGCCGAAAACCTATCCCTTGTGACAGAAGCACTTGACATCTTACCCTCCGTGAGACAGAAAGACCCTCCATGTGACACAAGGAAGTGGCATCCTATTCCGCAATAATAGGACCAGTATCAGGCTCCCCGAGAGGCATCATCATAGCCCCTGATACTTTCACAAAACACAGGAATCTAATTAGGTTCCTAATGCCTGCTATTGTCGGGAGACAATAAAGACTTCCCTGTTAACTAAATGTAATTCTGAGTGGCATAATGGGAAACGTACAGACGACTGTATGTCTGGAGGAAGTAATTATAGGTCGACACGAAACAAAAGAGTGTCTTGAGGAGAAGAAGGGGGAGGGTTAGTCAATGGCACGAGTGGGGGAACACTCACTCCTGAGGGCTGAATAAGAGAAAATTACTACATCAAAATAATACAGAATAATTACAGAAAAGATTAAGAAATTAGAGAAAATTAAGAAGAGCGATAAAAGAGTTTCTTCGCAGTAGGACATGGTTGATGTTTTCTGAGACTAAGATAAAAAAAATCCACTGATTTCTCGATTTCCTGAGTAGAGGTATGTCGCTCTTCCTTCTGATGAGTCATGCCTACAGAGGCGGTTGACCTAAGCAGCGTGCAAGGACCACACGCACGCACACACGGAAATAAAACTAGGTAATCAGGATTTGAAAGGCGGGGGCGGTTGCCGTGCCAATTATACAACGGAGAAAAATCGCTGCCTCATACTCAATTCCACACTGTGATAACTCTGGTAATTATGAGATAATATAAGGATGGAGAAGCCGGAGAAAGATTATTAAATAACTCCAAACTTGCTGTCCTCTCTGCATTCACACTTTTATCACTTATTCCATTCGTCCACATATACTACAGGAGTATTTCTCTGCATCTCTTCTGCTAAAGTTCCCAGCTTAATTTCTGACTGCGATCTTGTGTATGTGCAGTGATGATCGTGTGTGAAATCCAACGCCATCTTTCTTCAAGGCTCGCAGTATAGGTACAGTTG
Organism: Panulirus argus; assembly: GCA_038088735.1. Lineage (NCBI taxonomy): Eukaryota > Metazoa > Arthropoda > Malacostraca > Decapoda > Palinuridae > Panulirus > Panulirus argus. Next base: position 3,689 of record JAYMFT010214515.1, read on the forward strand.
TGAACAAAAAATATATGAGTGTAAACTATTGCAATGAAAATGCTGTTATTTGTTGAGCTTCCAGTGAGCAAATGTTTACCGAAACAAACATCGGAATTACGTGAAGACTCGTGATTCTATTTCCTTGCCGTTATCAAACCTAGGAAGCAGAATCTTCTCTTTCTGAAGCCGAAATGAGACATGCGACGCGTACTAAATGAGAAACAACAACTTCCCTCGATCAGTATAGTGAACGAAGCTAATTATCATAACGGTAAACCGTTGATGAAGAACATTTTCCTCATAGCTCTGTCTGCCGGTGGAATGCCTCTGACTGCACGGTACTAGAGCGCCCTCCCAAGATTATCATATCACGAGAAATCATTATTCAGGTGTCAACATCTGACATTCAGGTTAACGAAGTTTCGGTTTTCGTTAAAAAAAAAAATAATAATCCCTCCGGTCTCCTGGCGATACTCATTGGTCACTGGTCTCTCTTATACTATTGTTGTGGGAATGTTTTTACCTCACAGCAAATTCAATCATTGAGTGAGACATTTGGGTGCTCCTAATACCTCCAGGCTGCTATCTAAGCAGGGGCAGGATAAGGTCGGTTCATCTGGAGACAGAAGGTCCTCAAAGAAGCAGTACTATTTTGTCTCTGTCTGCTAATGATTTACTTAGGGACGAAAACTATAGCCTTAGGAAGCACGATACAAGCTGTAAAAAAACACATGGATTTCTTGAGACGGCGTCAAGCCTCGGATAATTAGAAAAGAGCTTCCTGATTCTGCCCTGAAGATGAAAGGGTACACCATGTCTTTGTGCTGTCTAAGAAAATTCTTATTCTCTCTCATTCAGGTCCTCCATTTTCCTCCTTTTATTATCATTACACGGGTAACTATATCATTAGCACGAGAATTCTTGCGATTGCAGCAAACGTTATTATGATAATCAGTCACACAAACTTTCTATTTTCTTTGTCTTAAAATGATATTCAGGGCGGAAAGGCCAAGAGCGAAACACAGACACAGTCCCTCAGAAGCTCCGATCACCTGAGCATGGCTGCTTACAGTGGGGAACAAACACCTTGAATGGAACCAACACTAAGGAAATTCACTCTTCACGAGACGTGACACGATTATATCTCTATACAAACACGCAAGGAAGACAAACAGAAAGGAAAGCATCACAGATATAGCTGTAAAAAAAGGGGGGAGGGCTATGTTAAGAAAGCATCTTCGAGTTAAATCTCATCTAGAACATTCAAAAACCATGACTGAAAAAAGACAAACGAAAAATCGTGAGGTTTGAACCCGAACCCACACATATTTGTCAAAAAAGAATCTCTCGTATTTGTTATAAGCAAGCAGGATCTCTAGGAACTTATCATCTTTACTGCTCCATCTGTAACGGTTGAAGTGTGAAGGAAAAGCAAGCTAGAAAACAGAGATTCCTCAATCATGGCCTCTAACCCCTGTAGGAGTGGAAGGGCATGATTCTCTGATTTGTCTGAGGAACATAACGGTTGGGGGTCTCTGTCTGTCTCAAGTATAATATAGATTGGCTGAGAAGCAAAAGAATGAGAAGCTGGAAGACCTTAGCTTTGCATGTATGAATAAGACGCTTTTTTATGTTAGCTGAGACGGCACGTTCAGCTGAGGCCCTAAACAAGGCCATCCCATTAACTATATATATATATATATATATATATATATATATATATATAGCCTGAGCCAGGTACCTATTTTATCGAACAGTCCCTAGGGGTGGATGAACAGCTGGGTGAACTGTGGACCGACTGCCGCACACCAGGATTCGAACCTATGCGCTCGACCCTGAGTGGCCCGTGAATGCATCACGGTCAGGAACGCTAACCGCTACTCACACACACACAAGAAGACAAGAATTCTAAACATGGTTATATCAAAATGCGGATCGCGTGGTATGTCATACCAAGTCTCACTCAGACTCAATGAATTTATTGTGACACTTGACTCTGCATGTGTCTCAGAGTCATGATCGGTAAACACTCGGAACCTGCAGCGAGAACTAAATACTCTAATATCTGAAATCTGACCCCTTGAAATTCGAAAGAAAACCTAATCATAGACAGAGTTATTTTTGTGTTTTGGCTCAAGACATATGCCTTTAAAAAAAAAGAGAAAAAAAAGTCGGTCAGTCATAGAACAAAGGAAGAACAGTCGTCTGTAAAAAAAAAAGAAAAGAAACTAAACAAACGAATATCCGTTCGTGTAGAGTACACAACGGAATCACAAATAATTTTTCTCACAAACGCTACCAATGACATACACTTTACACGCCAAGTGACCGGAATCCGATCTTTTCTGTTAATTCAGTTCTATAATCGTATCATTACATAAGCGATTCTAATCTAAGTTTTATCTACAAACAATTGATGCCAACGGGTCATTGAAATTACAGGTCATCAGAGATAGAAGCAGAAGAGTCCACTAATCACTAACCACCTCGTTTAACCACTAATCATTCTACGCGGCTATTTTCTTCCCCAGAGTCGCTAATCTTAGTCTAATCTTCAAATGCTTCGAATCCTTTATACTTCCAGTCTCAGATTAACGTTACCAAATAACGTTCATAACACATCCACCACGAATCTCAGTCATGTGTCACAGATCCCGTTCTCTACCATACGTATATTAGTATCTGCAAAACAAGTTAAGTCTTTCAGTGAGAAATGTCATGACTACGTCTTTCCCTCCCCATTGTTGACGTCACTAATCACCATTCCTTGGTCAGTGATGTCAGAGGCCCAGACCAGAGATACAGACAAGCCCTGCGGGCTCTCGGTAACTTAACAGACACACTGTTACTTTCACCGAGGGTGTGAGACGTCGTCTGTTATTACCCCAACTCAGTTTCTGTGCACTCGCTAATATTTCCGCCCTAAATCGCATGTTCATTAGGGGCTTTCCCTCATTTTCAATCCACTTTCTGAATAAATTTCATGTTTAATCTTTTTTTTTTTTGTCGTTCTATATATCGATGTTGTCTCGAACAATTTTTTTATATATCACAAAAATTTTGAGGGGAATTTTTGGCATTGTCCGAAAATACTGAAAAGGGACTTTGCAAGTTAACGTTCTGGTTGCCACCTACTACGGGGAAGTCTCGGACTCAGTGTAACACATTTTTTGGGCCCCCCTGACTTTCAGCACCGTACAGCTGAAGACCTCCGCCGTTCATAAGGATCAAGGGACTACGGAAGGATCCTTTCGGATATATACAAGCCAGGTGATTATCATCACTCCTGATCCCCACCTGTAACGCGTTCAGGATCTCTCTCTCTCTCTCTCTCTCTCTCTCTCTCTCTCTCTGCCAAGCAATGATTCCTTTCAATAACATCTCCAGTACCAACATCTCTTTATCTCCTCACTGATCTCTTACTGTTCTAAATCGTTCTCAGTTTCCGCCACCAACACTACACCTTCTTCCAACACCAGGACTTCCAGCTAAAACTCACTCACTCATCTTCCCCAGTGCCCTCTGTCTACGGGACAACAAACATCCCTTACCACCAACACCTCCCTTCTACACTCCCACCCTGGACCACTCCCACCTCCTCTTCCTCCTCCTCCCTCACCACCATGAGCGCTTCATCCTCCAACACCACCCTCCCAGGCACCAGCAGCAGCCCTGGCTGCGGTGGCCCACTTCCACCGTGGCTCCCCCGTCAGTAGTGCTCCAGCCTTGTTGCAGGTCGGACGTCGTGGCTTGGAAACTCGGTTCCTACATCTCTCTCCGTCTCCCCCACTCCCTCCGTCTCCCTCACTATCGCGACTGCAACTTGCTTAGCGTCCAAGCAACTTGCATAGCTCCCAGAACCCCTTGTGCAGCGTCGACGCCCGAGTGACTGACTCTATGTGCCTGGAACACACGCACGGTGGGAGGTTTTGACTCTGCGTTGTTCTCCCGAGGAAAAACACTCCAATGCTTTATATGTGGTGATAAGAACTGAGGTCCTCTGGACGATCCTTTCCTGTCGTTTCCATAATAAATAGAGTACTTGCCATCGAAGGCGCGGTTGGTTACTGGAACTCCCAGCAAAGTTAGGGGCAAGACAATGTCGCGGCTTCTGGCAAAGGTAAGTAAAATGAACTTATCTTTTGGTCGGGTATCCCACAAAATACATGGCTCGCACCCCAGACACAGTGTGATGTTGTTCACTCGCTCCAGCCTCCTTCATTATTACCTCTCAGTGATGACGTACTGATCATCCAATTACCCAGACTTTTGGCTGTTAACTGATCGCCTGTCTCTATCCTTCGCCGCGGAGTGCTTGCTTATAAGCGACCCTACACACACACACACACACACACACACATGTATAGCACTGAGACATTCTTATTATCAATTTGTTAGTATTCATTTAACGTACAATATATTGTAGGATCATAACATCAGTGTATCTCTTCTTAATATCTATCTTTTTCCAATCTCTGCTCATCGTGTTGAATCTATCTGTTCATCTCTCTCTATAATTATCACAAATTCACTTTCCCTCTTTTCGTATTCATATTCATTCATCATCACGTCTCTGTTGCTTCTCATTCATCCAGCAATATTCCCACGTTGATCGAATCAACGTTACTCCCTCCTGCTGCACCGTTAACCGCTTGTTCTTCCTGCCCCTCACATCATCCACAGGAAATATTTCCCTTCCTATTAGTTACAGAAGCCATCCCCACAGCCAGGACAGGTGTCGACCACCTGGAGACCCCAATGCCTCTACGCCACAGTAAATAGTGATCCCAACTCTCCAACCGGTTTTAGATGACTTACGACACTACCTGGATACAACTACTACTACTACCATTACTACTACCAATAATAATAATAATAATAATAATAATAATAATGACACTGAAAGTAAATGAAAAAATTTAAATAATGATAATAAAATAATAATGATAATAATAATGATAATAATAGTAATAATAATAATAATAGTAATAATAATAATAATAATAATAATAATAATAATAATAATAAAATTATTATTATTATAATTAGTATTATCATTATTACTATTATTATTATTACTATTATCATTATTATTATTATTATTATTATTATTATTATTCAAATCAAGTTCCAACATATTAATACACACTCAGTTCTCTTGAAGATCAATCAGACAGAAGCATCCTACCTCTCTTTCCACACGCCCCCGGCAAGGGATATAAGGGATGCGTTTGCGAGCGTCTGTCGTTTGTTCTGTCCTGCGTTGCATCACCGGTACTGTAGTCTTTACAAGAAGGGTCCTCATTACTGATAATCAATGGGGTACTGAACAGAGGGTCGTATGGAAGAATGCAGTTCTGGTTACCTTTCTTTCTTTTCTTTTCTTTTCACTCCATGATCCAATATTCAGTACGTTTTTGGCGCTATCCAGAAACATGCTGAATATAGCTACTAGTAATCTTATTCCTCTATATATTGTCTATATTGGGTGATGGCAAAGTTTATCTATCTTTACCTGAAATCTGAATGCTACATTATTGTGCAGTTCTGTACTCTGATTTCATGGGTGATGAAACATACTTGTTTGTTACATTGCAAGAGGTCACAGCGGTGCGCGTGATCCAGCATGTGCAAAAATCCACAGGAAAATGAAACACGGAAAGTTCCCAAGTGCACTTTCGTGTAATGATCACGTCGTCAGGGAAATACAAGAATGAGATAGAAGTCGTAGAACAGTTAGTTGATACACAAGGAAGAGACGTAGTTAAGACGCCATTGGTAAACAAGCGTTACCGGATGGTGGTGTTCGGACTGGTGTGCACTTGGGAACTTATCGTGTTTCACTTCCCTGATTTTTTTTTTTGTATATATATATATATATAACTTGTTCACTGACGTGCAAATTTATATAAACGCAATTTAAACCTACACCACAACCACGTTTGTCCTTAAGTAAGACAGTGACCGCTAAAAAAAAAAAGGTTCATGGAAAAGCCAGTCAAGTACAGACTGAGTCCAGAGTTCCACTCACCACCAACAGAAACACCTCCTCCCGGGAAGCCTTCACCAGAGGATCACAAGGGATCGAACCCTGGTACTACAAAGGCTGGGTCCGTGCGTCGCCCTCAACGGCACCAGGGGGACAGAGGGACGGTACGGGATGCACATATTGGGGGGGGGGGGTGTATATAGGGAACCCCGAAGCATTAGTCAAGGCGGCCGACGCAAAAAGCAATTTCTGGTGATAATTAATACTGCTAATCGGAGAGGAAGTCGTAAGGAGGTTCCCTCGACTGCGTGGTGGTCACAACAGTTGAGAGAGACAGCTGAACTTCTGATCTGGTTTACCGCACATCCGCTCTCACTCACACACACACACACACATATACACACTCACAGACACAGACACAGACACACAATCCTGTTTTTCCGCTTGGGAATCTCTTTTTCATCTGTACCTTCGTCTGAGAGGAACCGCCGATGGTGTAATTGTTAACGAGTACGACTAAAAGCAGACTAGGTCCCGTTACGCGCCGATGTAGGGCTCGCGTCTATCCCTCAGTCGTTGGTGAGAAATCGTGGAGGCAAGACCCTCCCATGCCTACGATCTGCACAATACACACTACGTTCAATCACTATATAATCCAGATGATCCCTGCACGTCATCTTGTATAACAAATCTGTCATCAGCAAACACAAGCAATAGTGGAAGAACTGGCATGTGTTCTAAGTGTTGGTGTGTTGGAGAGAGATGATCGGCTCTTCCGCTCACTCGTGTGTTGCGGCAACACTCCCTCTGGGGGGGCCGGCGGGGCCTCCTCCCATCCCCAGACCAGTAAGTCAACACAGGAAACACCTCCGAGGTATTCGCACACTCACTCTCCCTAGGGTCCACCACGCAACTCTCAAGCCTTATTTGACTACGGGATCTTTAAACCCCATCCTGTCACGCTTCGGAACCATCACCGCGCGCGAGAGAGAGAGAGACACACACACACAGAGGCTCCGGCGAACAGGTCATAAACAAAACCATCTTCGGGGAATCAGACCGGCACAGCAGCGCGGGATGATGATGGAAGGGTCTTCTTGGCCCGGTCGGACCTTTTTTACTTATGAACTCTGATGCATTTATGCTTGCTGTTAGCGGCCGTGTGTGTGTGTGTGTGGACGAGGAGGTGGGAGGAGGAGAGTACAAGGTGGCGATGCTGGAGACGACGTGCTAAACACGTGCTGAGCGATGTACACTACCCCAGCCACTGACCCCATTCCCCTGACCTCTACTACCAAGCTGAGCGGAGCAGCGTCTCCCTCCCCAGGATGACGCATGGGGAAATTTACCGGAACTGGTCGCTTAGACCACACTGGCGGAAAAGATGGTCGAAGTTTGGTTGCTAGTTAACTCCGGGAGACGAGACCATTAATCAACACTCTTGGCTAATCCTGTATCAACGGGAAACAATACAAGATACGGATGCCCAGCTTAGGATACATAATATATACACACGCACGCACCTACGAACACACACGGACCTCCGTGGTGTAGAGGTTAACGTTATTAAGAATAAGTCAACATGGGTTCGACTCCTGGGCGCGGCGATCGCCCACACCCATCCCGGGTGTTCATTCTCCCCTCGGGGCTGGTCCGTATATGGGCACCTGGGTTGGGCATTCACATACAGGAATAAAGACATTGTACATGATATATACGAAGGCAGGTATATATATATATATATATATATATATATATATATATATATATATATATATATATATATATATATATATA
>JAYMFT010214526.1:0-11456 GCA_038088735.1 Panulirus argus
GCTACCTCGCTGACGCGGGAAACAGCGATCAAGTATAATAAAATAAATAAAAAAATATATATATACGATTTTTCTAGGATTCGGCTGAGCGTTCTCACTGAATCTCGTATTATCTGCTCGTTCTTCGCTGACCTCAAGTCATTCTCTGCGAAGTACATCCGGTTGTGTTTTGATGCAGTTGTTAACCAACTCCTCCGAGCACTACTGCACGACCTCTGACGGTCAGGTCATCATACCTGAGGCTCGTACCATCGTGCCAAAGAGGTTGGCATTGATGCTTTGTTGTCCTGAATATCTAACTGAACAAACAAGGCTCACTTTCGCCTCGGTGAAAAGCGTTATTCATATATAAAATGGAAGCTGCTTTTTAAAGGTCTCGTGAAATGTTCTTTAGAATTGCAATTTTTGTTTTTGTTTTAGGTAAAGACTAGTATATGAATTATATCATAATATAACGAATATCTTGACCCCCTGATATTGAGGTTACAGCGAAGGAGTTCGACTTGTGAAGTCTCGTGAACTTCTCTGAACTTAACCTGTTGTTGAGAAAACTTCGTCCCTCTCCTCGTCAGGAGGTTCCTCTTGAACGAAACTCAGAGTTTCCTTAGGAAATTAATTGCAAACCGAGAGAAGCAATTGAGTCTTATATATATATATATATATATATATATGTGTGTGTGTGTGTGTGTGTGTGTTTATATGTTTCTGGAAGGGTTATGTATTTCAACTAACACCATATTTCGTGGGATTATAGTTTACATGTTATTAACAGAAGTAGAAGACACCCATGTGGAATATTAAATCGGCTTTTGGATTTGCAAATGTTTGAGAAGATTACCGCAGTGTAATTTATTCCAAAATGTATGATGTATGTTATTTTTAATTCCGGTGATGCCTGCTGTGGAGAATTACACGCAGAAATTGGCTAGAATTCCAAATTTTGATTTTGTTTTTCTTTGCAATAATAGCTCTTATCTCTGGTATATCTGTTGGCTGAAGGTACTGTGTATATGGGCAAATCAAATATCTAACTTTGACTGCCGGGGAGCTGGAAAACACCCGGTTTCTATAACAGCTGTTAGATATTATCTGAGTTAACTGTAGACTGTAGATCACCTCAGTTTTAAAGCAGAAGGTTTAGCGGTGTTTGCAATGTAGAAAACAGACCTTTTTAGGCTGAAAAATCTTTAACACATCGAAAATATATATAGATAGATAGATAGATAGACAGATAGATATTCACGGGATTAAATATAAGGAATAACAGGCGTTTGTTGCTCAGAATCACAGTCTCGGAAACTGTTTCCCCTGCTGTTGTGAAGCCGCTTCCGTTTCCTGAAACTGTTTCTCCTCCCGTTGTTAAGCCCTTGACCATTCCTGAAGCCGTTTCTCCCGTTGTGAAAGCCCTCTGTTCCCTCCGCCCCTTGCGAGTCCTGCATGACAATACAATTTGACGGGACATTACGGGCGAAATGAACCCGAAATGGCCCTTGTGTATCCTGCACAGGTCCTGCGTCTCTGAGGACAGCGTCCTTCCTCCTCGCTGATCCCCTCCGCCGGAGTCGCCTTACACACACCCCGACCTTCGTCAGGAGCCTGGGAAGCGATGACAGACACACCGCCGTCCAGAATAGGAAACGCTTCGAGCAGTGTCTTCTTCAGCGTTTTACAAAATCCTCCTGCCGTAGGGCACAGTGTGATAACCCAAATGGGGGATATGAGCTGTCAGTATCTCTCGACCGTAAACCTTAAATACGTTGTAATTTACGTTGAAGTTTCCGAAGCTTTTCTCTTCTAGTCTAATGCGCTTCTTCCGGGTCACAATCAAACATTCTTTAATTCTCATATTTTTGACGGAAGCGTGAAAGCTTTCGTTGTGTCGTTGGCATTCGTTCAGTAAAGCGACAGTAAAATGTGTGTGATACCTGTTTCATCCGAGATATGATTATTTTGATACAAACAGAATAATTTCCAGCATTTAACCGAAAGCCGACGAATCCTTCTCACTCGCGCCTGTTTAATGCAGATTCCTCTGAGCAGCGAATCAAACGTTCACCCTTAACGCTGAACACTAGACGTTATGTTACGTCCTTGAACAGTGAACAAGATGGCCACTGCTGAATGGAGGAAATGATGCACTGAATACTGAATAAACTGCCCGCCACCGAACGCTTAAAGAGGACCGTCGTTGACAGTTTTAAAGATCAGAGAAGCACAGCGACCGTTGTTGGGTGGAAATTAGGTCAGTGTCATCGTTCCAAACAAAACCCATAGAGGTTTCACGGTTCCCGAGTGTCGAGCGATGGGGAGGGAGAGAGGGGAGAGGAGAGGGGTGCGGGGATCATATTGTATGCACCCCTCTCTCTCGGGCGACCCTAGTTGCGCTCACGGGAACTAACTACGCTTCCTGGTTTGATAGCAGGACAGGGGGAGTCCGAGCAATCCTGGCCCGCGCTTCTGTTTGTTGACGCTGATGTGTGTGTGTGTGTGTGTGTGTGTGTGATTACTGTTTGTGTGTTGCGGGGAGAGAGAAAGTTCCACATTCGTTTTTTCCCGTCTCTCATCCCTGGGTACATGTACCATGTCTTAAACTCTACTTATGCACACACGCTCACAGCAGCCTAAGACAAGTAACCATCTATCGACCAGCCCCGGGGGGAAAGATGAACACCTGGGTTGGGTGTGGCCCGACTGCCACGCCAAGGGGTCGAACCTGCGCTGGCCTGTGCTGACTTATTGTCAGTAATGCAGACCACTACACCACTGTGTGTGTGTTTGCGTGCGAGTACAAATATACAAAAATACTTATGTTTTTTCATGTTGATATCTGTGCATTCGTGTCTTTCTGTAAGTTTCGGGGACGCAATGAAAATATATACACGAACTGTCATATCTGACAGTAAACAGTCATTCAAATGAACTCAGCGATTCCTCCAACATACTTCCGTTTGTGTCAACACGCACACTGCGTCATCTGAGTTCATATCTGTGCAAAATATTGTTTTATACGAAGGGTTGACTACTGGAGCGAATTCAAGCAACACCTGAATTGTTTAATACATATTCATACGTGTATATGTATACTCCTCACTACAGCCGAACACCTTTAAAAAAAGAGAAAATATTTCGAGCTGAAACACAAATGGATTCTTTTGTGTGGCCTCCAGTTACGCTCTTTTGAAATGATAAATTGTGAATAGGACTAGGCTACTAGCTTAGTTGCCCGTGACGCGGGTGCTGTCTCTGGCGGCCTGGGCCCAGTGCAGACTAGCAGTGTCATTCCACCTGTTTGGGATTGTCGATGGCGTGGAAATGTTGAGCAGTGACCTTCAGAGGCATCAATATACCAGCTCGGTGTCGAGAAGGGCAGATGGTATGACGGTGTGAATTTCACGTCACATTAGATCCACGACTGACCTCCTCCAACCATCAACAGAGCCGGGCGATCAGGATTGCCTCGCCTCCTAATGCGTTCATCCGGTGACCACGAACGCCTCTTGAACACGACGACGGTACGACCCCTGAGCAAGACGACGCAGGTCATGGCACCCAAGAGGTCGTACTGTCCCAGAGAGAGAAAATGTTTTACTTAATCAGTATTACCAATTTCTTTATTTGGCAACATAAATGAATAAATACACACACACACACACACACACACACACCACACACACACACACACCAGGGTTTCAGATTCTGTACAAATTGTTACTAAAATTCATACTCGATTGTATAGTTTGCATATAGGACTGGGTCATCGTATAAAATTCAACTGTTTTAATATATTCACATTATATCATACGAACCGTAGTACCGGCCAGCGAACCACAACCCCCTCAACTAAACGATCGTGGAGAACAAGTTGGTATTTTTGAACGGGAGAGAGAGAGAGAGAGGAAAAAAAAAAATCGAGCCAATTAGCAGGCGACGGAAACAGGAAGGGAAGCGGATGAATATCATATTGGGAAATTCGTCCTTCTACGTTTTTTTTCGCGATTGGAACGTTCAGGTTTGAAGTTGTGGTTTGCCGGTTGGTCGATTCTTGTGGGTTCAGTGGGTCAAGAAATATGACCGTCAGCGCTGTGGGTATGGCCTCTGCCCGGAATGCCATTATAACATCTTCAGGTGTCTGAGGATATTCTAAGACGGGGCAACACGAATATAAAAATCTTTCCCAGTAACGCGCAAATTGTACACATACTCTCTTTATGCGTTTAAAAGTAGGTAGGCTGGTTGAACTCTATCAGGCCTACCCATCGATAGCCATACGCTAGTCAATGAATTAAGGCCGTTGATGTCATGTTTTTGTTTACTACCTTATTTAATTCTCTTACACCTTTAGGTGTTCAAAATTCTTGGTGGATGATGATTATATGACATGGATGTTCACCTTGGATGAGTACTAATATACAAGAACTGATGACTTGAAAGGGGTGGACGAGCGAGAGAGGGGAGACTAAATTATTTAATTTAATTAAAAGATTAAGAACGCGCTTCAGGGCTGAGTTACGCGGACACAGGCCGCCACACAGAACCCAGTTTGTTCCCTTCCAAACAATATCGCCACAACCGATACAGCCAAAGGGATTTTATAATCCCCCGGGGTATGTTGTAATCCCCACGGTGTTGTCCGCTCAATTTCCTGTCATTGCCTTTTGGGAAAATCTGGATTACTGTGATACACTGCAAAAAAAAAAGAAAAGAAAATCCACAAGTTGTGGTGAGAATGTATAAATTTCACAGTATTTATTAATTCGGATATTATTCACTTGATTTGAATAATTTAGAAATAGTAGCTAAGGTTTTTTCCATAGGTAAACATTTCGCGTAAGATTCGCGGGAAAAGTGTAGATATTTTGCTAAATCTGTCCCAAAATAAATTGTGTCTATATTCGCATTTTACATTTTTTCCCTTTGTTGGTGTTGCAAGCCTGGAACTCCAGTTTCCAGACCCTCTCCAAAGCACAATATCTGGATTTCCAATTTGCTTCGTTGAGTGTCGGTCTGTTTTGTTCCTCTATTAATCGTGCTGAACTCGTATTTGATCGGTAAAATAATTTTGAAACTGAGAGCTAATACATATATACATGCATTTTGAAATGTGTGCTCCTATAAATACATGAACGAAGTTCCTGATAATCGCGGAGGCCCCGGAGGCGCAAGAGAAGGGCCATTGTTTATATCCATAACAGCCAGTTATTTGCGAGAGTTCTTGTTACGCTTCTGAATGCTTATCACTTAAGGTAATTGGGTCATAATCGTAACCTGCCGTTGCTTTTGTCCGAAAGTTTCATCAATAATTAGGGTAATTATGTTAATGCGGGGAGGTGCTTCTTGCTTAGTAATTACCAGTAATGGAATTATGATTCTTACGGATATTGGAGGAAAATAAGGACGAATGCATGTAATTAGAAAATGTATTCTGGTCTTTGTACGAAGAACAGGCCACAACATACTAAACGTTTTCTCGGTATGTTTTCCTTGGTCTTAGTCGATTTAGTATATTGTCATTATCAATATTATTATTACCGTTATCATTATCATTATTATTATTATTATTATTATTATGAAGGAATAAGAAACAATGCATTACTATATATGTCTTTTGACACAGTACGAATTCGTGAGTAGTTTCCTACAGCTGTTGGTATCTGTAGAACATAGCAACATACATACGTGCATACATGCACACGGACACGGTAGTAAGATGGATCCTAGACTTGGGTTGAGCCGCGCCAGTGGGTGAAATCCAGGCCGGAAGCCGAGTTCGGGACGGCCTCCTGAAATTAACAATGCAGTTCCGCTGGAGAGGTTCTCAGGTAGATCCAGAAGGTCCGTTAATGATTCAGTGTGAGGCTTTCAGCCGTCTGGGGCCTCCCTAGCTGGTATTCTGTCTTCTGCTGCTGTGTTGGGTCTCCTGCCGGTGTCTTCTGTCTCCTGCTGGCGTTCCTTCTTCTGCTGGTGTTGTTTTTGATAACTCCTTGTATTCCATTTACAGCTATTGCCCCATCTATTCCCGGTGTTCCATCCACCATGCAGCTACTCAGTCACCATAGAATATTTACCCGGTGACTGGACTAGGCTCCAACCTTCCAGTGTAAATACACGTTTACGTCTTCCGGATCACCAGGCAGAAGCTGGTGACTTTCCATGATGCTGCGGTCACAAAGTACCAGAAGCTTCCTCGTTTGTACCTGTATGCTTTCTCATTAACATGCTACCAGTACTCCTCTTCAGGTTCAGTTGGTCATCCTTGAAGTGGTAGATGAACTCTTTGACACGACTGACCCTCATTAGCTTCGGTAATTACGATCATGCGAGGTCATTCTTATGAATGTATTATGAATTGTCTCCATTTGAAGACACAATACATATAACCTGCAAGTCTTCGTCCAATAAGGTACATGCTTATATATCACGATTGAGATTTTACCAGTCAGAAACGTGCTTACAAGTTACGATTGAGTTATAAGGCAGTCAGATATATACTTACATGTTGTGATCGAGTCATCAGCCAATCAAAAACATGCTCTTGTATCTCAAGGACCAGACAGTTAGGTAATGAAAGCCAGGCAAGCTCTTGAAGTTTGTAACGGCTGTAAACCACCGCTTCATCGTAGTGTCCGCCTCGTGCTAGACAGTCAGAATCCAAACACGGCCCCTGGTAATTGGCCTTACATCCGAGGCACAACAGGGGGAGACGCTGCTTAATTTGTCAGGAGTTACACTGTTTCACGTCCGACCGTTCTTCTCGCAACTTAAGGCAGAGACTTGGCCGCTTCATTGAAGACCAGACGCACTGGACTCACGTGATGCAGCCCTCGCTGATACACACCTCGTCCTGAATTATGGAACCCCTGGGCGCTGGACTGGACGTACGAGATGGGATGAATAAACCACCGGATCATCAATAATTCGTCGTGATTTTATGCTGGGGCTGTGTACTCCCTCCCTCAGGGATCGCTCGCCCGGCACAAGATGATACAAGGTCCACGCTAATAACTCGGCGTCTATCTAAACGCGACCTCGTCTTCGAGTGGTTGTGTTGCGAACCGAGTTAGTATTACAAGCTAATCCCCGATGATGTACACACGAGCGCTGTGTGGAGCGGCAGTACCGTTGTTGTTGGTGGGGCGAGTTGCCAGACGGATACAGCAGTTCCACGAGATGGAATTATTTCGGAATCATTCATCCTCCGTCGATACTTAGACGACCTTCCGTAAAGTCGGTGCGGTCCAGCAGGACTTGACTGGACCTTCACGCGTGACAGAGGAGAGAGAAGACAGTCCTCAGTCTCCTCCTGTTCCTCCTCCTCCTCCTCCTCCTGGTCTGTCTGGGTCCTTCCCTACATAGTAATGTGGGAAGTTCTCTGTCCCCGTCAGGAGGGAGGCAAGAAAACGAGTGGTCAGGTCCTCCCTCAGCAGCTTGATTGGGTTTGGGTCGAGGGGGCGTGCGGCCAGCGCTGGAGTGTACGTACAGTTGGTGAGACCTAGCGAGCGTGTGAAGAGCTTCAGGTGGGAGACAATGAGTCTGCTCACACTGTGTTTAGATCTCTCTCTCTCTCTCTCTCTCTCTCTCTCTCTCTCTCTCTCTCTCTGCGGTTTACCCCCGTCTAGTTAGGTAGTATAAGAGGACGCAGTTTACCTGGTGGTAGGCCGCCTCCCTCCCTAGGTGACTCTTCTAGACTCACCCTACATGATTTCATGAAGCTGCCGTACGGAGCATATAGAAAACGAACACGAATTCAGAAAATGAGGGATGGATTAACCGCTGTGCAGGAATAAATGGAATACTGGTAAGATCACACATATTTATCTGTCACGTTAAAAAGAAATATGATAAATTACAATGATCGTCCTCGCAGAATTTGGAATATATTACCTATATACCAGATCGAACTATCTACATCAGAGTACGACCTTTTTACATATGCAGAGATGATGAAAATTTATACAGCACTCTTGTCTTTGGTTCCCAAGTCTGAATACTGAATATCCCCCTGAACATCTCTGGGCCTTCCCCCCACCTCTCTCTCTCTCTCTCTCTCTCTCTCTCTCTCTCGAAGAGATTCGTCACCAGCGTGTTTGATTTTGGGGGAAAAGATAATCATCGTCCATTACCGTGATTTCTTCAGAGAGGCAAGAACCTTCGACGTTCTTTGAGGTTAACGAAAAAATTTCGGCAGATCCATTCACCGGATGTTCCACGCTCGACGCGTGTCATCGTCAACGCCCGTCCCTTCCTCCCTCCCTCCCTCCCTCGTACTCTCAGGTCATACGGGGTCAAGGGTCAACCACGAACGATCGTGCGGTAGAAAGAGATCAAAGTGAGGGAGAGAACTTTTCACTTCACATTTTCCTGAAGTATTTTCATGGTTGTATATTTCCCCCTTCCCCCCCTACCCCATCCCCATCCCCCCGTGTTGCATGGTATTTTGTCTCGTCTTTTTTTTCCTCGCTGGTAATTGAGCCAGAGGGAGAAGTGGATAGGGAGGTGCCTTTTGCTTTACAAATACTTTAATTTTTACATAACTTTTTTTTTTTCCAGCACAACAGGTAACTTCGTTATGGACAGACAGGTCTCCCGTGATCTGCCCTTCCCATGTGTTCTCATGTACCCTTCAAGGTCAGGTCAAAACCCCAGGACACTTTTACGCAAGGGTCGTACCGTCAGTGAACTTTACCTTCTTGTATTGTGAGCAGACACACGAAAAGATCATTCTAACTTGACATTTAAAAGGAATTCTACATCTATTAAGTCACATCTACTTTAATCACTGAGCCAACCCTGGCCTCGTTAGGTCATAAATCATTTAAAAGGGTCACGAACGGTCGGTCTTAGAGGCAAAAACGGACGGAGGGGAGTCGCCGGTTCATCGTATTCTTTAAACGATCACACTCTCCGTGACCCAAGGTCACTGTGGTCCCATTAATCACACAGAGTGACGGAAGGTCATATATATTCCTCACGTGCGAGGCATAGGCAGATGCCACATACGGAAATCCGCTTTGTTCATTAACCTTTTCGAAGCAGGATCACGCGTACAAGCCACACACGGGAGTCAGTCAGTCCAAATATGAACCTGCCTTAGTCATTAACCTTTGGGAGGAGGTCGGTACGACCCCCAGACCGTCATGTGCCCAGGGTCGTACATCTTGTTTGTAGATATAAGCCACAAAGAGGATCATTTCATGTCTACCGACCTCAAAGTATTTTCTCATTTCATTACTGTACCATTACGAAGAGTGACGTAAACACATATATCTCGTCAACTGTGCACCAAGATGTTAACTTTTTTTGATCAATAATAAATGCTACCTCTTTCAGTGGTTCTGATGAAGAAAATGGGACCTTGATCTCTCAAGCGTCCCATCCCAAACACACCACAGGTGTGTTTACTAAGAAGGACACCTCGAAAAGTATGGAAAATAAAGATACGAGGATACTCTGGGAGAGCAAATGTTTACGAATATTGTTTGGGTAATTAATGACTGTAGATTAGTAAAGGTCATTAAACCAGAATCCGTTCTAAACGTCATAATATCGAATTGCGATTTAGCGGACAGAGACGAACGGGAGGTCATCAAGCTAAGAATTCCTATTAGCTTATTTTCGTAATCAATTTGTACATATCGCTAAATGATCTCCCATTGGCCGCTGGACATTAAATCCAACTAAGGAAACAAAGTTTTGATGACATTTTAAAAATGTACTGCCTAGGTGCTGGGGACCAGCTGCTCGTGGCTACACAGCGTGTGAAAAGCGATCGTCCGCCAGGCGTGGCTGTGTTGCCGTCAGTGGACAGAAAGGAATTCAGTCTCGTCGAACACAACTTCTCGCCCTAAAGTTGTACATCATTTCCCTGCATCGGCTTGGAGCGCAGCTTCGAAGCTGTACAAACCCCAGAGAAAGGGGTCATCTTGAGGGAATTGTATGGTATTAATGATAGATTTAACGATTGTCAACTGCTGTAAATCGTTAGGGGTCAGCGTATGATAGTCATATCTAAGTATTCTGTTAAGCTTTGAATTTTCATTTAGATATCTGCATTTGCGTGAAATGACATAAGATTCTTGAGTAAACTAAAAGATTAGTTAAACTTATCTTAAATGATTTTTACCAAAATTAAGGTCAGAAGTAATCGTATTCCTCTTCACGATTTCAGTTCGACATTTCCGTTTTCTGATGGTGGATCTCCGGGTATTCACTTGGCTGCATTGTATCAGTTTCTTTATAATTAATGAATACGTGGGAGCCATTTTCACCGGAAAATTAATATATGCAATTTCATTTCCGCTCATGACTGACTCGGTGATAATTCATTCATGAAATGAAACACACAGGTCTAATTCATATTGTAGCTTTTAATGATAAAGGATATTTTTTGTGTGTGTGTGAAATTATCATTAAAAATAATGAGGGGGTCTTCTCTCTCACACGCCCTCATATATTCGTTTCAAGCGTGTGTGTGTGTAAAGATTACATCAAGGCTAAGCCTGGCATGTTCTCATTTATATATATATATATATATATATATATATATATATATATATTCTCTGGTTCTTTGGATATCTGTCGTAATGCAGGAACCTCATCGTATTGTGGATGCGCCCCTTGTTTTTCTCGAGAATATAACCGTCGAAATTGGGTTGATGTATTATTGTTCTGTCGTCTCATAAACCTCGGAGACGGAATACGGACGGTGTGGAGGTAGAATTCTTCTGTTTTGTCTGCGTGTATGACACTTATGGAAAACGGTGTTCGGGCCCCACACCACCACTGACTGTGGTAAACGTTAATGCTTCGCCTCAAGGGCTCTGCAGCCAGGAAACGGTATTGGGATCTCAGCCAGTGACCAGTCTGGTCTGGCATCTTGGCGGGCAGTTGTATCTCTTTATAGTGATGATGTTATAAGAAAAAAAAGATAACTTGAATTTGACGTGATCCTGACGTACATTGTGACGGCTCCGAGATGACCCTGGTCTCGTCCATCTCTGACCTAAGATGACCTACCTTACGTCACCCCCCCTCTACCCCTCCTCTCGCCCCCCCCCCTACTGTTGTATCTCCCATTCAGTCGCTAAACAGATACACTCACAAACGCGAACACAATCAATTTCATCGGTCTCTTGCCCCATTGGATGTGAGCCTAATGGCACAACGCTAATGGTGATGAGGCAGTTAGTACCCCAATTAACTGCCGATGATGGGGGCGAACCAAGCCAAGCCGACTGCCGTATGACTGGCCACGCAAGACCCGCTCATTATGTAAATTACTTACTAATTAAAGGTGAAGGCAGGTGGCGAGGCGGTAGATAAAGCCAGCACACGCGAGCGCCTGCAAGTGTGCACGCAAGCAGGCTCAAGCGCTGTGATTGTTTCTGGCCACGAAAATTGACACTGGCCTGTCTTAGCATGCATGCACGATCGTCCAAGCAATATATATATATATATAT
>JAYMFT010214537.1:0-11456 GCA_038088735.1 Panulirus argus
GAAGTGGTGAAAGCCTTGAGGAAGATGAAGTGTGGCAAAGCAGCAGGATTGGATGGTATTGCAGTTGAATTTATTAAAAAAGGGGGTAACAGTGTTGTTGATTGGTTGATAAGAATATTCAATGTATGTATGGGTCGTGGTGAAGTGCCTGAGGATTGGCGAAATGCGTGTATAGTTCCATTGTAAAAAGGCAAAGGGGATAAAGGTGAGTGCTTTAAATAAAGAGGTATAAGTTTGTTGAGTATTCCTGTAAAATTGTATTGGATGGTATTGATGAGAGAGTGAAGGCATGTACAGAACATCAGACTGGGGAGGAGCAGGTATACTCAACAAACTTATACCTCTGTGGTCTGAACACTCACCTTTATTCAGGGCCTCTGAGAGAAGGGGTTGTAGGGGTACATTGTTCCTGGGCCTGGGAGTCCAAAAGAGGGCTCAAGAATTTCCTGGGATCTCAGAAAATGTAGAAAATCATCAGAGTACTCCATTCCACCCCTCTCTCACCTTCCATACCCTTTTTGTTCTTGCAGCTCATGACATAAAATCGTTGAAGATAAAATTCCTCACAGGGACCCTGCCTAAATTCCATTATCCTTTATATAATGGCACTATACATGCCTTCTGCCAATCCTCATGCACTTCACGATGATCAATACATACAATGAATATCCTTACTAACCAATCAACAACATAGTCACTCCCTTTCTTAATAGATTAAACTGCAGTACCATCCAATCCTGTCATCTTGCCGCATATCATCTTCTGCAAGGCATTTCACCACCTCTTCTCTCTTCACCAAGCCACTTTCCATGGCTTTCCCACTTTGCATATCACCAAAACCAAAACACCCCACATTTACTCTATCCTGAAACACATCTAACAATCCTTCAAAATAGTCACTCCATCTCTTCACTTCGTCATTACCTGTTATCACTTTCCCTTTTACCCCCTTCATCAATGTTCCCAATTGTTCTTTCATCTTTCCCACATTACCTACTTCCTTCCAAAACATCTTTTTATTATCCCTAAAGTTTAACGATATTCTCTCACCCCAACTCTCGTATACCCTTTTTTTTCAACCCCTGCACTTTCCTCTGGATAAACACATGACACACATATATGACACACACATAACATTCACTCCCCACATCAATATATCATCAATACAAAAGCAACACACGAACTAAATACCCCCAGAACATCAATTGGAACTAGACCCTTAGAACAATAACTGGAACCAGATTTGGACAGGAAAAACAATATCTCAACATCTTACACAAAGAATTAATTTACTCCACTTTAAACTATGCTTCACCTGCCGGGTCTTCCAACCTGTCAAAAGCAAATATAAGAAAGCTGCAAATCACACAGAAAACCACAAATGCTTAATAAATTCACAATGAAACGAAAAGCCTCCCAATATAGTCCCATTTGAACATGCTCTACCATACGTAATTCTATGCAACAGCACAAGACTCCTCCCACCTAACCCACCATATCTAACCAGAATCCCTAAACAGAAATAAAATTCTTACCCTTTGCCACACAATTTAATAACCTGAACTCACAGATCCCTCAACCCCTTACACATATAATAATGACAAAATACATACACTCTGATACATCCTGACAAACACTAGATAAATGACCTCCTAACTTAGTCTCAAACTCCAACCCATCAGACATACACTGATCAGAAACTACACCCCCTAGACAAACAAGTCACACTCTCTGCTTACATGCTGGATACCATCATCATTACAACACTGCAGACACCATTTCTGCATATCCCAAGACCCTTCATGTCCACTATGCATCTACCATAAAAGGACATCCAGCACTTACTACTGAATTCCCCTGAACTCTGCACATAGGCAAACATCCACATCACAACACCTTATGATCTATGGCCCCGACCAGTGGATGTGGCCAGATTTTTGAGTGCTGCAAGAACCTCATAAGGACAGAAGGGACTCCTAAGGTAGGAAGGTAAGTCAAGGTAAACATACACTCACTATTATGCAACAGCACTAAACCCCTCCAGTCCAAACCACTCCATAACTAATCAACAACTCCCAAGCAGAAATAAAAAGCTTAATCCTACCTCATAAAACAGTAACCTCTACTCACAAATCCTCCCAGCCCTGACATATATAATACTTACAAGACATGTACAGATTGAAATAACCCAAAAAGCACTAAAGAATGAACCTCTCAACTCCAACGCACTAGACATACACCCACCAGAAACCACACTCGCCAGGCAAACATGAATCTCACTCTCCCATCTACCCCCTGGACATCACTCATCTCTTCAAAACTACAAACACCACTTCAACATATGCAAAGACACTTCATGCCCATGACGACTTCCATAAGGAAGACATCATGCACATAGTACCCAATTGCCCGATGGCCTCTGCACATCAACACACAAAGAACAGCATATCAGTTAATGACCTAGTCTTGACCAGTGGATGTGGCAAATTTCCTGTAAGCAGCAGGAGCCTCATAAAGACAGAAGAGACTCTGTGGCAGGAAGTAAGTTTACAGCAACTGTATAAATGTTACTGATACAGTTGCAAATAAAGTAGTAAGTTTACAGTATCTGTAAAAATGTTACTGATATGGTTACTAGTAGAATATCTATCTATCTACATCTTTGATGCCTGTTCCCTTTGGGAACTCCCTCAAGGGTGTGGCCATGACAAAAGTCTCCATGACTGTTGAACTCCAGAGCCGCTTCTTAGCCATTAGTATGTTACCCTTAACAGGCCACTGGCAGAAGGCAACTTCAGTGCAGTGTTTTTAGAGGGTCCTACCCAATGTTCCTATCAACTACTTTTTAATGCATCTATCTAATATTCCTTTCTAATGTTCCAACCTACTGCTTCTACCAAATGCTCCCAGCCAATGCTCCTACGTACTACTTTGACTTAATGTTCCTACCTACTACTTCTATCTATTGCTCCTACCATTTCACCAAAAGGCAGAGCTAGTGCAAAGTTCTCATTGCAGAAAAACCTAGAGCTGCGAAAAATGAGTTGTGCGAGTTGTGTTGTCAAGCATTATGTGTGACAAGGAGATTGTATATTTGTGGACAGAATGCCACCAGTCCATATGTTGGATAGGTCAAAGGACTGCAACCTGACAACCACTGAAATGCTGGCTTAATATGAAACCATGACTAAGTCTCCCATCAGGCGGGTAGCATCAGTAATATACCTCCCGGTCGGTGGCTGCCTATCATCTACTATCTAGCGCTTATAGAATATACCTACAGAATATTTTGTTTATGAATTAATAAAAAGTAAAATGACAATGATTCCCTCAATATGTAAGGTAGAAAAATAAATGTTAAGACACATAAGAAATAAACCTTATCCACTATAATCTCTGACAGCAGTGGGGGTGTATTCCCTCTGTGGTTATTACACAGTTGAGTTTACTTAAATGCTGTTTATCTCTCATCCTGCAAGTATAAAAACAACATTTGTAGGGGTACATAAACCTTGAATGTTTAGGGAAGGGAAACAAAAGCAGACTGAGGATGTCAGTGGGCTAAAAAAATAATAAGTAAAAATGAACATGAATAATTACAAAAGAAGAACATAAACATGGAGTAAAAATAAAAAATAATGTACCATAATGAAAAATAAAGTCTCCTACCTGAATGACGTCTGGCAACTGATGATTTCTCTGCATCAGCTTCTGCCTTTATCAGAGCCACATACTCAGCCCACTCAGTACTGCTCACTGCTGCCTCTGCCAGGAAAATATTTTATGAAATTTTTTGTAATTTATTTACGACTCTGTGACACAAAGGGCCTACAAAGAATTCAATAAACTCTTATTTCACTAACAGTACATTAACTGTTTATCCTAGGTAGTCAGGAAAAAAGAAAACACTACCTACATATCACTTCTCTGTTATAAAAGGTGACTAAAAGGGGCAGGAGTGGGGGCTTGGAAATCCTCACCTCCACATTTTAAGAGTAATATCAAAAGAAGAAGCCAAGTGAGGAATTTTCCTTGAAGGCTCATTCATCTGCATAAGCAGAAGATGGTGAGAAATTATATATCAAAAATACATCAATTAATTAATGTCTTACATTCTTTCCCATCAAATAACTAGAGCCCAGATGTTCAGGCATGGAAGACTTTGTAGCACACTACCTCTGAAATCCAAAGGTTGATATGCACAAAAAGAGAGAAAACACCTTAAACGTCAGGGGTTCTAGACTCTTCAATACCTTGCCTCCTATCATCAGAAACAATGGAATGCACAGTAGAGAAGTTTAAGGGTGCACAGGATAAGAACCAACAAAGTTTGCCAAACCAGCCAGACCGCGGGGATATGTGGGCCTGTGGGCTGTAGCATACAACAGCTTAGTCGACTAACAACCCAATCTAACAAACTGGGCCTAGCCCAGGCTGTGGGGGTGAAGACACCAAAAGACTTTACCAAGTATTCACCAGGCAAAATGCCATAAATGCCTGTTTTTACAATTTCAATATCAAAATTGCCTATTTTGTCTTAAAATGCCTATTTTCATTGTTTTTTATATCCTTCTGCAGTAATAGAAATATCTAAGTGTTTTTGAATTACTATTTGGCTGTCCTTAAAGAGGAGGAAAATTTTGCTCCTTATCACAAAGCAAAATTCTTAATAGTAAAATGAAATATTTCCCAAACCACTTTTCTTTTACATACATGACAAGTGTTATGACAGGTACAGTGTGTATGAATACATCTTTGTACAGTGTATCATCCTCCACAGCCTGGACCCTACTGTCTGGGTTAGTTCCCTTTCAAACAATGATGAACACATTTCACTTACAACGCTTAACTGAGTCTCCTTCAAAACTTAACAATTTAGTTAAAGAGTTTGGTAGCAATGTGTTGTCCACAGGTAGGGCAGTATTATTTAGCAAAATGAGGAAAAAGTCTGAACTATGAGAAGTAATCTGTTTCTCAACATTTAGAGACCTACTAAACACAAAGCTAATGGCACAAATGGTCAAAAGAGTACTTCATATACTGCAGCTTCCAATTGGCAATCTCTATTTTCGGTGGAATGGGAACAAAGTTTGTGTTCTGAGAAATGCAATGTTTTCAATAAGTGTAAAAAACTTGCTGTTCCTTCTTACTTAGGAGACAAATCATAAATTGCAAGAATCAGGTAAAGAAATTGTCATGCTCTAAAACCAGATGTAATTTTGTTTTCATCACATTTCTTTAAGAGGAAATGTAGTTTCTTATCTGAGTATTTCTGTGTTTTTCAATAAGTGCAAGAAAACTGCCAGCTGTTTCTTGTATTTTCAGACAGAAGAAAAATTGTTCAGTTGGGAAAATCTGACATTTTGGTACCAAAGCTATTTTGCTGTGGTGCAACTTGTAAATGCCCACATTTTCTCCATCAGAAGCAGTAAAGTTTCAATTGAGAAAAGAAACAAAAATTACATGTTTGTGCAACAAACTGATTGGTTAACATTCATTTATGTTACTAACTTTGTTGTAATATTATGCATAATATTTGTATAATTATTTTCATTACATAAGATAATTATTGCCTTTTTTGTTTGTTGCCTATCTTTGCCTATTGCGGCTGTTTGTCTTGTCTATTTGCCTGCTTTTTTTAAGGATTTTACAAATAACAACAAGGCGTCTACTGAATATCCTCTCACAAACATGCTGTGGTAAATCTTTTCCAAGATTTTTTTTTCTGTATCAAGTGCCCCAAACTAGCAATGGACTTATGTTCCTGGAAAATCTGCTCTAAGTTTGAGCACCATAAATCAAGCAATTGAAACTAGTCACATAAAGGGGATGATGTTCCTGAGCAATATTTTTCTGTATGGAACTCTGCCTAGGAACTACTTACTATATTCTTACATCTATTTATTTTGATTATATTCAATGAAACAAGAGAAAATGTGGTGATGAAGGTTTGGCAAAGGCAGGTTAACTGGCCTGATAGGCCTAAGCCTGAGCGATCCAAATGGGCCTAAGGACATGTCTATTCATATTCATTATGTTATGTATATGATTCTGATCTTGGGGTATGAAGACAATTTCCAATACATTCTATATACAACAATGAAGGCATACATTCTGTACCAAATTATAGATAAGATTGTGGAACAGTACTAGATTCCTACACACACAGTAATCCCTTGGTTTAATGGACTAATCTGGGGGAGGGGTGTCCACTAATGCCAAAAGTTCGTTAAATCGAAAGTAACCATTTTTTGATGCAATACACAATATAGAGTTCACACATTTTCTTTTAACTCCATCACTTGATGCCATTAGAGGGGTACAGAGAACCTCTAACTCACTGGTGATGCACGCAGAGGATAAAGTGTGCCTGCTGAACTGGAGTGGGATGAAAATACTAAGCAAGAGCAGTTCAAGAGAAGTAAGAAAAATGATTGAGGCGGCTTACATAGCAACAAAAGAATACATGAATCACCGGGAGGGCTTTGTGTGCCTTGCAAAAGCAGCCGCGAGACAGATCACTGCGGCAGAGGTGGCGAGATCAAACCTGACAGAGATGATGAGGTCAGTCACAGCAGGGGGGCCAGGTGGAACTGGCAGAGGCGGCAAGGTCAAACACCATTCAGGATGTTACATCGGTACCCAGGAGGATGAAGGCCGATGACAACACGGATATAAGCTGGTGTGATATGAAATGTGCATGGTGTGGTGTTTGAGATTTTTTTTTCTATTTCTTTAATCATTATCAATTAATGTCCTATTATTTGCCCGGTCTGTTAAATCTGAAATCCATTATATTGGGGTCTGTTAAATCGAGGGATTACTGTATAGGTAAATTTCTCACAAAGAATGTAACATAAAGCATGCTAATACATATCCCAGTACATGTAGGTTTTCTGTGTTGGTATAAACATATTCATCTACCCTGTACAAGGAAGTATATATATTGTAGATACTTTACATAATAACACTGCAAGACTTTCTATTTGCAAGTATATCAGCAATGTCTCTTGTTTCAATGGTAGCCAAAAAGTAATGCTCAATATTCAGAAGTGAAAGGGTATTCAATTGGATTTGGCCCACTGTTCACTCAAGTTGATATTTCACTCTCTTGAGTACAGAAATTCACTAAAGGTGGTTATCATTAAGAAGAGATACAGCTAAAGAGCAGTTGAAATTTAAGGAAATGTTACCTGTAGCCCACTGCGACTGATTAGACTGTGCATTTGATATTCCCTTCTTTCTGTCATAGTTGTCATGTGAAATTTATAGGAGAGATGATTATATTGCTACATATGAACCAAAAGTGGTGCAATTACTATATTTGAGTGGGCTTATGGCATTTGGTAGACCTTTGTACTTTGGAGGGCCTATGTTGGTTGTTAACTTATAACAACTCTAGAGGGCCAACACTGTTCTGTGGGTCAGTGACTTGCTGAGCCAATTTTCTTTGATGGGTCCACATTGTTTTGTGGGTTTATGTGCAATTACCTATTTGTAATTACCTATCTGTACTATACGTGGAGGGAGCTTTTCACTCATGAGGCCCTACTAAACATTCTCTATTCCATTTTCAACAGATGTTCACCATTTCCCACATCAAAAAGGAAGCAATAGGATCAGATGAAGAAATGGCCTCCTTTGCTCACATCCATTCTCTAGCTGTCATGTATGTTGCACCACAACCAGAGACCTCTATCCACAATCAGACCCCACAGACCTTTCTATGGTTTCCTCCAACTGGTTTACATGCCTTAGTTCAATCCAATGACAGCAAGTCATTTCCTGTAAATCATATTGTTCCAATATGCTCTATCCTTTGCACTCCTTGCACCCTCTTCCACATTCAGGCCCTGAGCCTTTAAAGAAATGTTAGCTTTATACTTCTATCTCCTTCTTGGTTTCCCCTTTTCCCTATTTCCCTCCATGTCTGACATGTATACCTTCTTAGTCGTCTTTTCCTCAATTTTCCTCTCCATAGGTCAAAACAATTTCAGTACATCCTTTTCAGCTCTCTCATACATACTCCTCTAACACCACACATGTCCTCTTTGTCATTCCTTCTTCAGTTATCCTCCCTATGTCAAAAAAAATTCAGCATGCCTTTTTCGGTTCTCTCATATGTACACTATTCTCTTATCCTATCATTTTTTATTATATCAACCCTCCTTACACCACATTCAGTTCTCAAACATTACATATCCAGCATATTCACCCTACCTTGAACATTTCTGTGTAAGGCTCATGCCTCACATCCACATAGAAATGACAGGACTACCATACCATCAAACATACCCATCTTTGCCCTTCCAGACAGTGACCTCTCTCCTCAAATTCCTCAATGCACTCAAAACCTTTGCTTCCTCACCCATCCTATGGCTCACTTCAGCTCCCATGATTCCATTCACTTTCCTATCCACTTATGGTATCTAAAACATTCCACTTCCTTCAAGTTATCTCCATTCATATTCACATCCCCAACAAATCAGTCTCTTTTTATTGCTCAACATAATACCTTGCTTTTGTTCACATTTACTCTCAATTTTCTCCTTTCAAGTGCTCTCCCAAAGTTAGACGCCAGCTTTTACAATTTCTCACTCAAATCAGCTGCCAGCAACATATCATCAGAACACAATAGCAAACTCACATCCCTGGTCCTCTTACCCCAAGCTGACAGCATACCTACTCGCCTGTCCAAGATTCTTGCATTTATCTCCCTCTCCATCCCATCCTTAAGCAGATTTAACAGCTATGGTGACATCTCACATCCCTACTGCAGATGCACCTTCACTTAGAACAACTCAGTTTCCTCTGTACACACTCACACACATGCCGTACTCCCTTGATAAAAATTTTCCTTTTCTTCTGATAGCTCTCCTCCTATACCATAAATCTGCAACATCTTCCACAAAGCATCTCCATCAACCTTATCATGTGCTTTCTCCATATTCATAAATGCCACAAACAAATCCCTCTGTTTTCTTTAAGTATTTCTCATACACATTCTTCAATGCAAACACCTGATCCACATATCCTCTATCACTCCTGAAACCACACTGTTCCTTCCAAATCAGATACTCTGTGCATGCCACCACTCTCCCATACAACTAAACAGGTACACTTAGCAAATTTATACCTCTATAACTTGTACACTAGTCTTTGTCCCCCTTCCTTCATAAAATGGCACTTTATATTTATTTCACCATGATCCAAACATACAATGAAAATCCTAACTAACCAATCAACAACATAGTCACCCCCTTTTGTAAGAAATTCATCTGCAATACCATCCACTCCAGTTGCTTTGCCACAATCATCTTATGCAAGACCTGCACCAAAAAAATTTCCAATACTATTTCACTTTGCATACCACCCAGACTCAAACACCAGCCAAACTATCATCAAACACAATCATCAACCCCTCAAAGTACTCACTCCATCTCCTCTTCACCTCTTTTCTGTTTGTTATCAATTCCTGATTTGCCCCTTTCAATGAGGTTCCCATTCATTTTTTACTTAATCTTGCACCATTAACCTCCTTCCACAATTTCTTATTCTCTCTAAAGTCTGCTGATACTCAATTACCCCAACACTCACTTGCCCTCTCTTTTAACCCCTGCAGCTTCTTCTTGACCTCCCATTGCTTTCTCTTAGAGATGTCTCCCAATCACTCAAACTCATTCCATGTGAGAAGTGCCCATAAACCTCTCTCTTCCCTTTCACTTGCAACTTTACTTCGTCATCCCCCTACACAATGCCCTTTCTCAACAGCCTACCTCCCATCTTCTGTATGTCACACTCTTCTTTTGCACAGGCTTGTACTGCTTCTCTAAATACCTCCTGTTCCTCACCCAATCCCCTCACTTCATTTGCTCTCACCTTTTGCCATTCTACACTCAATCTTATCAGGCACTTCTCCACACAAGTCTCTTTTCCAATGTCACTTACTTTCACCATCCTTTTCTCATCCATCTATCTATCTATTTATATTTCTGATGCCAGTTCCCTCTGGGAACTCCCATCAAGGGGTGGCTACAGCAGAAGAGCCTCCACTTATCCCTGGCCTCACATACACTATTCCACACATTCTTCTACCATTTCTCTCCCTCCATTATTCTTCCACTCTATTTGCCTATGTCACAGGTGGTCTTCCTGTCACATAAACAATTTTAATTGTACCATCATACCCTCTCCTTGGAAACTCCCAATCTTGCATTCTTTCCACATGCACAAACCACCTCAACGTATTACGTCTCACTCACTCTACCACTCCACAATTCATTCTCTTTTCAAATCCCTGCTATACCACATCTCTTATAAACCCCTTCATTTCATCTAGTCACACCACATGCTCTTCTCAGATAGCTCTGTGACTCATTCCATGTCCATATTTTGGCAGCATAGGTCAGGGTTGGGAGGACTATTTTGTCCCTTGATCCTCCCTTCACTTCCACATTACACCTCTACCCTTTATTATTCTTTCCCATATCTCTCCTTCCATTTCACCAAACTTACCCAAGACAGCTCCTAAATATATGAATTTTCTCACCTCTTCCAGTCTTTCTCCCCTTATATCCACAGCACAATTTAGTACACTTTCTTCTTTCACTCTATACAGTTTTACAAAATCAAAACTTTCACTCTGTTTCCTTGCAAACACCATTACTTTACTTTTACTTGCATTAAACTTTAATTGCCTATGTTTACACACATCACAAAGCACACTTACAACCTTCTGCAACTCCTCTTCACTCTCAGCAAACAACACCATATCTCACTGCCACAATCCATCTCTGCACCCATTTTCCCTAGTTTGCTTACATCTCTCTTATCACTCTATCCATATCTCAAAAAGTCACAGTGACATCACACAGCCCTGCCTCACACCCACATATATACTGAAACTTTTGCTCAACTCTCCATCCACTCTTACACATTCATTTGTTCATCTATAGAAGGCTTTTACACAATCCAACATTAGTCCCCCTACCCCATATATCATTACAACATGCCATAGAGCATTCCTCTCAACTCTGTCATACACCTTCCCCAAATCCATGGAAGCTGCATGCAACTTCTTACCTTTCGCCAAATTCTTTTCCAAGGTCATCTTTACCACAAAAATCTGATCCATACATCCCTTACCTTTCCTCAAACCTCCTTGCTCTTTACTTATTCTGCACTCAGTCACTTCCATCACTCTATCAATCAACAATCTTGCATACATTTTTCCTAGTATGCTTAACAGACTTATTCCCTATAATGACTACACACATCCTTAGCATCTTTTCCTTTGAAAAAGAAATAATAATAGTTTTCACCCAATCCTCAGGCACAACCTTCTGCTTCCATGCTAAATTACATATCAGATGTATCCAGTCTTTCACACTTTCTCCTCCATACTTCAGCATTTCAGCCATAATCCCATCCACTCCAGGTGCCTTTCCTACCTTCAG